>MU204349.1:6063270-6073270 GCA_017309775.1 Paedocypris sp. Pulau Singkep
CCCACCCACCCACCCACCCACCCATCCATCCATCCATCCATCCATCTCTCTCTCTATATATATATATGTCCGTCTATCTATGTCTGTCTGTCTTTTCGTCCGTCCGTCCGTCTCATTCACTCATTCACGTCTCATTTTCTTAATCTCTCTCTCTTTCTTTTCTCTTGTCAGTCTGTCTGTCTACAATGACCCGCATGTCTTCACTCTCCTGAGTGGGTGAGACTCCAGAACAGTAGCAGTGGGTAACAAACCGACCCGGTGGAGTGGATGTGCAGGACTTTCAGGTCCGATGAGTGTAATTACCACGGGCGGGTTCGTTTAACTCCAGCGCGGAATTGTGATATTAATTGAGTTTCTCGCCGCTTCGTCGAGTGTGTTTGCGAAGTGGGAGTCATTCCGGCGGAGTGAGCTGCTCTCCGCTCTTTGTCTGGCGCTGAATGAAGCCGTGCTTTGCCCAGTAGGTGGTGAATAGGCAAATGGGCTTGAAAGCTGTAATCAAACACCCAGCAGCAATCACTCGCTCACCTCCGAGTGGATCCCGCAGCCTGCCAATTACATCCCAGTCTGGCCTACTAACCCCGCCAGAGATCCGGAAGGTTCCGCGGAGGAGGGTTTTAGTTTGCTCGTGCTCAGCGCTGGTTTGATGGGTCCGTGAGTCGCGGATCTGACGTGCGATGCGTCTCTCAGCTGCGCTTGTGTTGGTCAAGATCAGAAGGTTCCTCAGTTCTGATGCTGGGCTGAACACTAATGCCAGCGAGCCTGTAGTAGACGCTTCATTCGCTTAATTTTCGCTATTGATTTTTGGATTTGGTGATTGAAGCGCTTTGTTTGAAACCGTGAATGGACAATTTGGTCTCTCTCTCTCTCTCACTCTCTCTCTCACTGCCATTCTCATTCTTCCTCCCTCTCTCTTTCTCTCTTGCTCTCTATCTGCCTCTCTCATACTCTCTCCGTCTCTCTCCTTCTCTCCATAGCTCCCTCTATCTGCCACTCTCTCGATCTCTCTCTCTATCTGCCTCTCATTCTCTCTCTCTATCTCTCATCTCTCTCTCCCTCTCTACCACTCTAACCTTTTATCTTTCCCTCTCTGACACTTACCTCGCTCTCTCTCTGTCTGACTCTTTCTCTCTCTCTCTATCTCTTTGATACTCTCACTCTCTCTCTCACTGACATTCTCACTCTTCCTCTCTCTCTCTCTGCCTCTCTCACTCTCTCTCTCTGCAGTCTCCCTCCCTTCTCTCCCTAGCTTCCTCTATCTGCCACTCTCTCGTTCTCTCTCTCTCTATCTCCCTCTCACTCTCTTTCTCCCTCCTCTCACTCACACGCTCACACACTTTGCCACTCTCATTCTGTCTGTCTCTCTCTATTTCTCTCTCTTTGTGCCGTCTCTCATTCTCTTCAAAGCTCCCTCTATCTTCTACTCTCTCTCTCTCTCTCGCTCTCTCTCTCTCTCTCTCTCTCTCTCTCTCTCTCTCTCTCTCTCTTCGTGCCATCTCTCTCTTTCTCTCCAAAGCTCCCTCTATCTTCTACTCTCTCTCTCTCTCTCTCTCTTTCTCTCTGCAGTCTCCCTCCTTCTCTCCCTAGCTCTTTCTATCTGCCACTCTCGTTCTCTCTCTCTCTCCCTCTATCACCCACACACTGTTGCCACTCTCTCTATACCTATCTCTCTCTTTCCCTGTCTTACAGTTTTTCTCAAACCCCAAAAAGACAACATGAAGTTATAACAACTATACACAGATCCTACAAACAGTTAGACCAACCCTACATTACAATATTCCAGTAGAGTGATGTAGTGAAACATATATTTACTTACAGTAACTGTGGTGCAGTATATACAGCTAAAACACTCACATTTTCTTATTGTTTTTTTAATCTATAGGTCCAGTGGAGGTCCTCTGACTATAGGTCCTCATTTTCTCTCTCTCTCTCTCTCTTTCTCTCTCTCTCTCATTCTCTCAATACCTCTATTTTTTTCCTCTTTCTCTCTCTATTCTTTCTCTTTTATTCCTTCCGATGTCTCTACTTTGATATCCCTTGCTCTCCCATACTTTCCCTGTCTCTGTTTTTCTCTCTCTTTTTGTCAAAGCGAGAATGTAAATAAAGACAGAAGCAAATGTCAAAGCTCAGAATTGGGATTGTGAGATGTGGTTTTCTTCTCGGGTACATAATAAGTTAAAGATGAAGTTTGGCCTGCAGCTCCCTTCAGATCTGAGCACAATCAGTTTTGCTCTGGGTCTGTAATCCGAGGCCCGTTCTGTCTTGTTTTCCCTTTTTCTTTCTTCCTCACCCTCCTCTTAAATGTCGCTTTTTTTCCCTCCATTTGATGTGATTTTATAGGGAAGCCGCACTGGCCTTGTTGTCGTGACTGTTTGCGATGGTCGGTTGCAGTTACATGGGCAAAGACGGATGAACTTAATGACATTTTGGGAATTTCGCCGGAGTTTCTTCTTGAAGAGTCTCCAGCCTCGTTCAGTCAGAAAAGCAGTTACGAAAGCTTTGCCGAACCATCCATCAGTGTCAGCGCTGGAATATACATGTACATATGCAGATGAAAGAAAGCATCAAACTCAAAGCATGAAATTATGTTTGTCCGGATGTATAACAAACTCGGTTACAACTCGAAACAGCTTGAAGGACGTGATGGAGCGGCTTTGATAATTCACATTTATGTGTGAAGCTTTTAAACTGCTAGAAGATCAAGCCAGAGATTTTGAACAAATGCTTTTCCTTTCTGTTTTGCTTTATTATCAGTATGTACATACATAATATTTACATAAACCCTATTCCAATGCTAATGGGTAGCTTTTTGCTCAACCAAAATATGACAAAGAGATATCTTTTGTGCATATTTTTCAAACTTTTTAAATGATTTTGAAAAACATACATCTTCAACGTTTTTTTTTTAACTTTTTACATTACATTACATGCTTACATTATTTTACATTATGCATAAACACTTTCTATATTTCAACGTACAAATTTTGTCTACTCGTCTACTTGCTATTTGTACTTTTTGTACAAATCATTTTACTGTTTTCTACTGTCTTAAAAAAATGTACTTTTTTTGTTTTCCTAAAACCTGAAAATTTTTTACATGTTGTCCAATTCTTAGTACTTTTTCCACTTAGACAAAAAAATACAATTTTATTTCTAAATTTGAAAAGTTTCTAACAATTAGTTTTTTCTTGTCTAATTCTTCTTACTCTTTTTTTTAATATTCTAAATAATACAATTCTCTCCTAAAGGGGAATTTTAAAGTTTTCAAACAAATAGTTATTTTAGTACAATTTTGTACAATTCTATTTTACTTTTTTGTTTTGTTTTGTTTTGTTTTGTTTTATTTTAATATTCCAAAGAGTACAATCCCTGTCTACTTGTCAAAAATCCTTCTGCAACTTCTCATTTTTACACACTTTCAAATTTATATTCTCTTTTGACTTTCACCTACTGTAGGTTTCATTCACATTACTGTAATATGTTATTATCTCTTTTTTTTTTGTCTTGGCTGAATATCATCTTCTGTGGAAACTCATCATCATTCAAACAAGTCCTTGGCATGTTGAACGAATCCTGATCGGAGGCTGAAGAGCTGGAGCTATTGATCGCTCGGCAGTTGAACTGATAAGAGATGGCACGAACCTGTGGTGGATGGTAATGACTTGGAGCTCGGCGTGTTTAACATGTTGTATTTCATGCGTCGAGCGTGAGCCGAGGATGTGGAATGGAAAGTTAGATTCCGCATTTAGATTCCAAAATTGGCCATGTTGATTCAAGAGGCTTCAATCATTCCGTAGAATCAGAAAGTAATGAAGAGAACAGATTGGGATGCAGTTCCATCTGTTTCAGGTGAATCCCCCTGGTGGTCCGGCGGGTGCGAGCGGGTCCAGCACAAGCCTCGTCGCTCTGCGTTTGATGAATGCTAAAGCAGTTGAGAATTTGCCGCTTCATCTGCTCCGGATTATTTTGCAATCGACAAGCATATTTTCCTGCGTGTCATGGGCTTTTTTTCCCCGGGGCTGTTCTGCTGCTCCAGTGGTTTGTACAGTTCATTAGTCTTCGCTGGTGACCAGACCGAGAGCTCATTCTTCACATACTGAATGTAGATTAGAGATGCTCATCATCCATCTCGTCTGGGAAAGCCGGATAATCTGAGACGTGGGAAGATTCTGTTCTCTAAAGTCCAGTGTATCAAAAAAAGTTCAGTAATCCAGGAATATTGAGACTGATACTAGTTAATTGACATTTTTTATAATCCTTAATCTGAGTTAATTTGACCAGTTAATAAATTTTTTTTGCCTTTTACTGTAGTTTTTGAATGCAAAGTTGAGATGCAAATTGAGAAATTTGTAGCATTTTTATTAAATGTTTCAATAATTATCAAGTTAAAACTAACTTCAAACATTTAATTTAGTCACATTTGCCATAATTGGACATTGTTGAACATTACATTGAGAAAAATGTGAAGACATGTTTATAAATTGTGCTCCTTATCCGCTACATAGTCTCAAAAATAAGTTTAATCATTGAATAAATCATCTGAATAAAGCGAACATTAATTGTTTTAATTGTATGATAATTCAGTTTAGTTGTTATTTATTATTATAATTATAATAATTATACAAAATATTGTGTTTTTAGTTTAACAATTTTTTCTGTGAATTGAGCAAAAACAAAAATAGATTTTTGAAATTTTCTCATTGAAATCTCGGCGTGTGTGTGTGTGTTTGTGACTTAGAAGTACTGTATATGTACGTATTTATGTGAAGCCGTATATACTTGTGTGTGTGTGTGTGTGTGTGCTGTCTCTGACTCCAGTGCATGCGAGCGACCTCCACAACAAACAAAGGCGGATGAGAATCTCGTTCTTTTATAACTTTTATCATCATCCAGCCCAGAACATACAGACGGACTGTAATTATTACGGCAGCACAGCATTCGGTCAGCGAGCGGCTCGAGTCGGCCGGCCCAGCGTTGTAGTGGTCAGCTCTGTCGCCTCAGGCTGGAAAGTTGTGGCTTTTTGTTGCGCTCCAAGTTCGAGACGGCCCAGGCCTCGGTCTAAATAAAGAGCCCATCACGGTCAGACAGGCTGACCACAAGGGCATCAGTCGGTCCAGGGTTCCCATAACAATGCTGGGAGAAGCCGACTGTAAAAGGCATTAGCTGGGAATAGCTCCGGCCACGGCGAGTGAAGGGTGTGTGAAGACGGCTTTGCGTTTATGGGAACAAATATCACAGTTTTCCCGACGTTGTTGTTGTGTTGAGTTCTGGTTTCATGTGCGGACGTGCCCACCTCGCTCTGTTCTGCTCCACTTTAATGGCGCTGGTTTGATGAGGTTTGAAGATCTCCTCCCTGTGTTCTATTTAATTAGCCGGGCTCAGTTTTCCAGCAGGGTCTCGGAAGACCAACGGCATTCGCCAGACGTGACTAGCGGCCGGACTGTGCGTGCCGGAGAGGATTGCCTTACTGTGACCACAGCTCTTAAAACAGAAAATCCATCTGCAGTGTTTGGAAGGGAGGAGACCAGCCATAGCAGAGATAAGTCAGCGGGGTTTGTCAGATGCGGCGCTTCCTCTGGACGCTGGATTCTGGCACTCACCCGCACACGTCGCCCCAGAAAACGCCCATTCATCAGCCCGACGTGACTCACAGCGCACTTACTGTCTCTCAGCGCTGACACGGGATCACGCTACAGTCTAACTAGATTATAGTAGACAGACAGACAGACAGACAGACAGACAGACAGATATATAGATGGATAGATAGATAGACAGATAGACAGATAGACAGACAGACAGACAGACAGACAGACAGATATATAGATGGATAGATAGATAGACAGATAGACAGACAGACAGACAGACAGATATATAGATGGATAGATAGATAGACAGATAGACAGACAGACAGACAGACAGACAGACAGACAGACAGATATATAGATGGATAGATAGATAGACAGATAGACAGACAGACAGACAGACAGACAGACAGACAGACAGACAGACAGATAGACGGATAGATAGACAGATAGATAGACAGACAGATAGACAGTAAGACAGACAGATAGATAGATAGATAGATAGATAGATAGATAGATAGATAGATAGATAGATAGATAGATAGATAGATAGATAGATAGATAGATAGATAGATAGATAGATAGATAGATTGAAATAATGAGATAAACAGACAAACATATCGATAGATAGATGGATGGATGGATGGATGGATTGATGGACAGATAGATATACATGTGGATGGATGGCTGGACAGACAGAAAGACAGGATGAATGAATATGCTATAGAAAGATTAATGGATGTACGTGTATTTATGGTACGTGTGGCTATGTGCTCCTCAACAATCTGCTTCTCAGCCAGGGATCTTTTCTAACCAAGTAGCTAACAGGACTAGCAAAGTTCTCCGCTTCATGGCTGTGATTCACTCCGGCAGGTCTGTGTGTTTGGTTTGGCCGCCGGCCCGACTGCTACAGCTGTGCAGGAGACCTTTCCCCAAGCTCTTCTTCTCTCGAGATTACATCCTCCTTCTAGTATCTGCCAACCAGCACATGCAGGATCCAAACCCAGGCGTCCCGAGAACACATCGCCCTCATCACTGTAGCGGCCCGCATTATATAACACCCAATTGCCAATTCTTTCCCCTCCACTGTGGCTCATGATTGATACTGGACACCATCCATTTCGCGCTCAGTCACTAGCACTCAGACCGAAGATGATATTTCATTCCATCGCTGTGGAAAATGGGGCCGTGCTTTGTTTCTTTCCCATTACCTTTCAAGAACTGCAGGCAAAGTGATGGCAAACCGGCCGATGAAGAGCACGAGTGAGATATCAAGTCTCCTGACGCCATCAGAAGTCCGGCAGCTAATTGCGGGAGCCGAAGAAGAAAGGAACTCACTTAGACGTGTTCTAATGGAGATGTGGCTGGAGAACCTGTTCCCACCGCCTGAATGAGGGAGATGCGAGCGGACCCCAGCCTTGGCTGTAGAGGAGCGAGTGAAGCCTCAGGGATCTGACTAGGTAGGATGAATCTCGCCTCAATCACACGCCTGTCGGTGTTAGACTGATAGTGAAAGGATTGGAGTAAATGTTGCCTGCAGACCAGTATCTGAAGCTCTCGAATGAAACAAGAAGCTGAAATGAACGAGTGATCATTAGATGCAATAAGAGAGATGGAGAACGTGATAGATATGGTGGTGATTGTTATTGCGAAACATAGGCCGACGGATGGAGGGATGGATGGATGGATGGATGGATGGATGGATGGAGAGAGAGAGAAATGGGGAGACATGGGGAGAAATGTTAGACAGACAGACAGACAGACTGCCAGACAAATATAGTTAGAATGAGAACCAGACATACAGAAATGGTGAGAATGGATAGACAGGCAGACAGACAGACAGAAATAGTCAGAAGAGACAGACAGAAATGATGATATTATGAAACAGATAGAAATAGGGAGAATGAGAGATAGACAGACAAACAGAAATTATGAGAATGTTAGACAGACAGAAATGGGGAGACTGTCTGTTACAGAGACAGACAGACTGCCAGACAAATATAGTTTGAGATATAGCTCTCATAGAATGAGAACTACAATGGTATACATACAGACAGACATAAATGGTGAGAATGGTATACAGACAGACAGACAGCCAGCCAGCCAGACAGACAGAAATAGTCAGAATATGCAATTGAGAGACATAAATGATGAGATTACGAGACAGATAGATATAGTGAGAATGAGAGACAGACAGACAGACAGAAATGTTAAGAATGTTAGACAGACAGACAGACAGACTGAAATAGTCAGAATGAGAGACAGGCTTACAGAAATGGGGAGAATGTGAGACAGACAGATCAATGGGTGAGAATGAGAGATAGACAGACAGACAGAAAAAATCAGAATATGCAATAGACAGACATAAATGATGAGATTACGAGACAGATAGATACAGTGAGAATGAGAGATAGACAGACAGAAATAGTCAGAATCTGGGACAGATATATAGATTTTGTGAGAATGTGAGACAGACAGACCTACGGACAGAAATATAGCCAGAATATGCAAAAAAAAATTATTAGATTATGAGACAGATAGATATAGTGAGAATGAGAGACAGACAGAAATTATGAGAATGTTAGACAGACTGAAATAGTGTAAATGAGAGACAGACGGGTGAAAAAGTTGGACAAGACAGCAAAAGTGTTAGACAGAAATAGTCAGAATGACAGACAAATAGAAATGATGGGAAACGGCAGATACACCATCACTGCAGCCAAACGAAGGGAGATTCCCCCTCTGATTTGATTCTTTTAATGGATTGTAGATGTAATTTCTGTTTCTCCAGACCTGTGTTTTGTGGCCTGCTGTTTGCTGATGAAATCGTGTCTGTGTTCCGGGGCCGAGTGTTGCTTTTCTGACAAATATACATATTGGTTGGTGTCAGCAGCGTCCCCGGTGACTTCTGCAGCAACCCAGTGCAACAAGCTGAACATTTCTCCCGCGTTTTACATCAGCTCAAGTAATGTGAGGCAGCCTGTGTGTGTGTGTGTGTGTGTGTGTGTTTTACCGTACACAGATCTTAAGAATCGTTTGCACTTGGTCACCAAAAATCCGACTCTAGATTTTTTTTTTAGTAAAATCAGTAGTTTTAGTGTGGAGGAGACAGACAGAGAGAAAATAAATAGTCAACAATAGATGGGTATATTGAAAAATATAGATGGAAAATGAAAAAAATAATAAGCAAGTTTATCAATGTGGCCACTAGGGGCCGTATCAAAACTGTTCTTTAACCATCCAGTGAAGTGACACACACAAACCCGGAGCAGTGGGCAGCCTTAAGGCGTGGCATTGGGGGGCTTGTGGGGGCCAGTGCATAAGGACACTCAATAGTGAAAACCTATTAGTGAAAACTCAATAATTTTGGGTTGGGTGGCAGGTTCAACTCTGGACTGTATGTCCGGCTGATAGTCAGAAAAAAGATCAGTAGACAAACGGATTGATAAACTAGTTGTCAGTTAATGGAAAGACATTCATGTAGACAGACCGAATGAAAAGACTGAAAGAGAAAACGATTGAGATGGTGGAGCGAATTAATAGCTGGAAGGTTAGACAGATGGACAGATAAAACACAAGCAGAATAAATTGGTGGATTACAGTTTGTGAGACAGATGGATGGATGGAGGGATAGATGGAAGGATGGATGGATAGATAGATAAAGGATGGAAAGATAGATAGATAAAGAAGAACAGAGAACGAATGAGAGTAAAATATATAAATCAGCAGGCAGGTTGATGGATGGATGGATGGATGGACGGACCTTCATACTCGGAAAGATAGATAGAACATAGATTACTGGTTGAATTAATAGAAGGGGGAATTCATATCTAGAAGAAAAAAAAACCCAAAATATATTAAGACACACACACACACACACACACACACACACACACACACACACACACACACACACAGAGAGAGAGAGAGACACACACATTGACTGACATATCATATTATGTGTATATATATATATATATAGATATACAACTTACTTCAATCAAAACGATCTTACTGTTGTTTCCATAAATTTGGTTTCAGTATTTTAACTGCTCTAAACATCTCAACTAATGGACTCCAGCTCTCCAATTCCATCTTCAGTTTAACACTATAGTGGCCTCTTCTGCCTGTAATAGCGGTGGAGAATTATCAGAGGGCGTATCAGTTGTCTGGAGTCTCTTCTCTAACTGGGTTACTGTTGGAGCGAGTCTTGCATGGCTGGCCCGGATGCCACTTAAGACGCCCCTCGCTTCGCTTCCGTCGGAATCATTTTTACATTTGCATTTCTGTAGAGAGAACAGAAGTTCATCTCGAGTCTCAAAGGGCGACTTGTTTTTCTAGGATGATCAAGCGCTTGTCATTACACGCTCTGCCCTGCAGGTGTCTTTCGTCCCACATCAGCCAATCAGTGAGCAGAGATT
>MU204349.1:6074457-6104860 GCA_017309775.1 Paedocypris sp. Pulau Singkep
CACTGAAGCAGCTGTTTCACTTTCCACAACCTACAAATGAGGAAATAATCCAAAAATAAAAAGGAGTCTTTTTCTGGAAGTGAACAGGGTAAGAAATGACTCAGCTGTGCTAACAACAGAAGAGCTTTATAAAGCAGCGTTCATGAAAGCAATGTTTTTATTAAAATCCCCGTTTAGGAATCCTGATCTTGTCTTAGATGGTTTGGTTCTACTTGTTCTTCCACTCTCGGCTTCACTGAAGTTTTGAGCTTGGGATTCAACTTGGAATCCACATAAATGCAATTTTAATCAAGTTCTTGTCTACGTAAACCACTTGTAGATGTGATACAAGCCATTTTGGAGGGGAAAACATTGACTTGTTAAGTCAATGTCTTCAAGCTGGATAGATGCAACAGACGTCGGTGAAACAAAATTACACTTCGGATTAATTCGATTGCGCTCACGGTTTCTGAAGATCTGAAATACGGGGTAAGAGACACAGATGAGACGCCTTTCTCAGATTCACCCACCGTCAGCATCTATTTCCAGGCCGCCAAACCCTCCAGATACTCAAATAAGAAAATGGAGATTAAAACATCCAAGAGCAGGGACTGGCGATGGCCAAATTGGTGTTCTACTTCGCTCAATCACTTATAGAACCGAACCTCTTGGAATATTCCAGGAGCTTCTGCTCATCTTCTCCCCATATGTAATACGCCTTCTGTGCAGAGCCACTTTTCATTATTTAAAGTGCTGCAAAATCCATTATCCTCCTCTTTCCCTCCGTGTCGTTCATTCTGGAGATATGAGATGTTTTTTGGGGTGCGTGAGTGAATAGAGTGATTCCAGCCACAATAAGTAGGTTGTAGTCGCCCAGATTTACTTCAGCATGTCTTTGAAAGAGAAAGTACAGAAAGCACAAAGAGCTCAGGAGATAAAAGCTTCTCAACGTTACTGGAAATATTAATGTTCTGCTCTTATTTACTCAGTTCTGTTCAAGATGGACGACATCATCCATCCATCCATCCATCTGTCTGACTGACTCTATCCATCCATCCGTCTAGTCATCCTTCTGTCTGTCTAACAATTCGTCTGCACTCCATCCAGCCACCCATCCATCCTTCCTCCCTCCCACTCACCATCTATCTATCTATCTATCTATCCATCCATCCATCCATCCATCCATCCATCCATCCATCCAATCTGTCTGTCGGTCTGCCTGTTTGTTGTTTAGTTATCAATATTATCTACATCTTATATGTATATTTATTATATGAAACTCTTTAACCTTCAATTTCTCATCATTTTACATTTCCCTTGGTTTAGTTTGACACAATACTTAGGCCAGTATTAAAAGTTCTAGGGATTCATTTGTTAGCACAAACCTTCTCCACATGACGGGATGCGTTCGCTTCCGTTTTTAAAGTGCGATGAAAAGAATTATTCAGGCAGAGAGGAAAAAATGCTTTATTCAAGGATAAAATTGTTTTTAGTCTGCTCTTCCATGAAAGGCGGATTTTGTACTTATGAGTGCAAAAGTAATGTAGAAGAATCACCTTGAGTCAAGTTTCTCTTTTACTCAGAAGTTACACTCTGCAAATTCCATTTACGCTGCATGGCTGAACTTAGTGTTCAAATTGAAAACTGGTCATTCAGAATCACAGTTGTGGAAGACAGGTTGTTGTATTCTTTGGTTCTTAAGATGTTTTATTCGGAGAATTGTAATGTTTTGAGCTCCTGTTGAACTGGGTTGTGGGTTCTATTCCAGGTGAGACTTTGGATAAAAGCGACTGAAAAATATTGCTTGGTGTGTGTGTTTATGCTTTGTGGCCACCAGGAGTTGTAGAGCTGCTGGTATTGGCCACAGGCTCCAGTGACCCAGAAATGGAAAAGTAGTATAGAAAATGAACGGAATGTTAAAAGATTTCTTTAATGAGAAACAATAAATTACGTCTTAAAGAAAATCAGAAGACAGAAACAAATATCACAACAAATAAAGATTTAAAGTTTTCCTTTTTCTGTTCACAATTAATTTTCTTATTCACAATAAAGTTTTCCTATTTCTAATCTTTGCCCACCTTTTATTTATTTCCGCTTTACCTCTGTATCCATAACTTTGTCACTTAAAAATTGATTTGTATTTTAAATTCTGATTAGTGATGACTTTTAATTGCATTTAATACATATTAATTCATGTTTAAAATGTAAGTTAATTTGGTATTTTTCAAGTTCTTGGATATTCTGTAGGGTTTCTAAAGTTTTTTTTCCCTTTCTCTCTGGACTTTTCGAACTATGATTCAAACTGCAGTTACAGTACTTTTTTTTATCAAGATTAAAACATATTGTGTTTAAATATTCAATTTTTAAACACAATTTAGACAAATAACATTTCATAGCATGTTTATACAAAAGCTTTCTCGTTTTTCATCCAACTTCCGTTCACCTAATCAGCCAAAATCACAAAGAACCAATAAGAACTGATAATGTGACGCCACATCCTCACTACATAAAATAAGCCCCAAAAAAAATAACATTTCACCAAAGTCCAGTGCGGTTATTCTCTGATTCGTTCCAGTGATTAAATGACATAGACGAGTCAAGAACGTTGTGGATTGCCCAGCGATGTCCAAGCTGCTGGACAGCTTCAGGAGATGGATGAGTGCAGAGATGGTGGTGGTGCCGTGGGGCAGCTGAGGCCGTAGGTTCTAAATCTGACACATGATGGGTGGACAGAGGAAACACTACACTGAAACTCAATCGAGTACAGATACGAGACGGAGCTGGAGGATATAACCACCAGCACTAAAAATATGTCACTGACGTCCACCTCGTGGAACGATATCTCCACATGAAATAAACAGCTTGACTTCTTACATTTCATTTTGTAAAGGTCTGAATCGCACAGTCCAAATCCTAAAGTAACTCTCCCTGTCCCCTCAATATTATTATCGCATGGAATTATTTATGTAGTTTGATGTAGTTAGATTTTGTTTACATATTATCAGTGGAATTACAAATGTTACAAGGAATAATCATGGAATCCAATGATGTTTAATACATGTATTTGCTTTCTGGTTTTTACAAATCTGGATCACATCCACTCTCACATCAGAATTATCTCTCACATCAGAAATGCCCAGCACTTTCATCTGCGGTGCCACCTGTAACTGTAATCTTTAGTTTGACTTTCGTTTCGCTTTTTGGTTTCAATTCTACATTACTGAGTATACAGAGCACACACACACACACTGATAATTTCACTCACTTTATACACACACACACACACACACACACACACACACACACAGACACACACACACACACACACACACACACACTTTTAAGCATGTGAGGTGAATAAGTTTGTCAATTTGACCACTAGGGGCTGAATAGAAATTGTGCTCTGCATTTAACCGTTACACACACACACACACACACACACACACGCACACACACATACACGGAGCAGTGGGCAGCATTAAGCCATTGCGTGTGGGGGTCAGTGTCTGCCCAAGGACTAAATCACTTCAAACGCGGAAGAGTCTTCAACGGACTCGGATTTGAACCAGACATGTTTGGGTGACACGTTGGTGAAAATGAAAAACAAACAAACAGACAAGCAAGCAACAAAAACAATAAACAAAAAAACCCCATAGCAATAGGAGGGGGAGGGGTGTAGAGAGGAGAAATATTTTTTTTTTATTAAAGTATACTTTTATAACTTTTATAAAATATATTTTTTTAAATTTTTTACAAGTAATTGTATAATGATATAAAAATAAATCTCACCATCCACTAATTTTTTTTTTAGATTATAGCGACATTATCTTCAATAACATAATTAAAATCGTACAATAAATTAGCATTAGGCCAGAATCAAATTAAATAAGATCATGTTACACTACAAGGAAAAAAAGTTTTGTAGTCACAATGTCTGTGTAATTTAGAAAAATACACACTCCTCAAACATCACCGCATATTCACGTCCCATTAAAAAAAAGGTACAAAAAGTTGTGTCGGGTTCACACTTGTCGTTATTACTCAGAGGCAGCACCGATATTGCCGCTTACACGTGGCGGGACGGCGGCGGAGCGAGCGAGTAAGTAACGTGTTTGTTTCTCAAAGCCGCGCGAGCCGCCGTTTGTCGGTCACTGTCTCTTTAAGAGCGCGCGCTAAAGGGTGGCGCTTTCCTCCGCAAGGGCTTCTTGATATTAATAGTGTTGGTGTCTTGAAACTGACGTAATGCTTGGAGTCTGAGGTCCTGACAAACGATAACATTTTTGATAAAGAACTGAGACCACTGCAAAAAAACAACAACAACAACAAACAACCTCCTTTTTTCCAGCTCAGACTCAGACGCACAGTCCCAAGATTTCACGTGCTCGGGAGCAATCCGAAATCTTACATCCCCGTTAAAAAAAAACAAGAAATCAGTCCCCGAGATCAACAAACAAACAACACAAAGACGCTACATGGCTCACGCCAAAGCTCCACCGTCTTTCAGACTGCAAAGACTATTGCAGTTTAATCAACAGGTAAGGAGAAAGCGAATCAATGAACCGTTTGATGATATCACGCCAGATGAACGATGCGAATTTAGCCGCCGATCCCGATGCTTTTTCGCCGCTGGCTGTTATGTAATATTCCGAAAGACGACGTGGTTCGCCGGCTACTTTGCTAGGAAAACAAGAGCGTGTCTCTTCGCAATGCGCCGTGGGTTCCGGAGCCAAATTGGAAATTGAAATGAACGTGTCGCTAGCTCGGAGCAGTTCCGATTAGAATCCACCCCCCGAACGGCTTAAATGTGCGATTTTCCGCCGCGTCGATAGTTTGGTGTCGCTGTGCAAGGCTCCCACAAGCGCCCGGGTCGATCCGATCGCCGTGAACGTTCGGTCGCCGGACATTGTTTTGTTCGGTAACCGGTAGCAATGGACGCCGACGCGGCTACGCACGGCTCAAACTTGCGCGAAGTTTCTTTGCCGCGTAGGCTGATGGTTTCGCCTCAGTGATGCTCGGCGTTTTTTTTTCTTCTTCTTCACAAACTTCGAAAACTTTCCGTGACTGATGTGTGATAAAAAAAAAAACACAGGCAGGCAAAGCAACGCGCTTTATTTTCCTCCTCCAACGAGCCGCAGGTTGTTTACATGACGGTCCACGAAGTGTAATTTGATTTTTATCACTTACTGAGGAGCGTTTTTTTTTCGAGGCAGGTAGCAAACACGGATTTCTTTTACGTTGCGTTCGAGGCGACGGAGACGTGCGGCAAGTTTCTGAGGAAAAGTTAACGAGCGGTAACGAGCTTCTTTCTCTAATATTTGTTTGCTTGCAATCCTCGAAGTTTTTGTTTTTGTGAGAATTGATTCCTCAGGATGTTCGTCTCAGCCGCAGTTTGGAGAACTTCCACGCTGAGGAGATTTCAGGCTACTCACAAAGTTTCTCGTGGCGTGACCAAAGTGGCGTGATGAAGATTATCACTTTCAATAACTCGCGAGCTAAAAGGATTTAAACTTATTATTTCACTTTAAGCTTGGTTTGTGTTTGTTTCTCACTGGTAAAACCTTTAAACGGTGGCTTTCAAAACTCGTGTAGTTTTAGATGACAGACATGTATTTCATATTCAAACACTTGAATATTTTTAAATAGATATAACATGACTACATAAACTCGTATTTAGCATCCCTTCAGCTCTAACTTTGCTGTTGATTTCCAAGTTCTCAAACTAAGTCAAGTTGCGTTTCCTTTTCAATCACTTTCACGTTACAGGGTCATTACATCGGCTGAAAAGGGTGGAAACGCGTATTTAGATTAAGATTACGAGATAAAAGTCACCCACACTTGACTTCAGCGTCTCGCACCGAGGCGTAACCAGTGTCTTGATCGCAGTGATATAAAATCCTTGTTTCTATAGACACGTTTACTGTAATTAAACGTGACCAGTGATATGTGAAATGTTTTTTTCTACGCTTAAAGGTTCTCAATGGCGAATCTCCTGCTGAGTAACGTCTCGTCATTTAGAAAAACAAGAAAACAGTCAGTTTCAGATCCAGTCGATGGGGAAACTCTGCTACCAATGACTTTCTGTTGTTCTGGAGGCCTTGAGTTTTGTGAAAATATACATTTGTGTTACTTGACGACTTTCACTCAGTCATCCATGGAGGAAACTCCATCTGTTCGGAGTCTCGTTTAACTCTGCGTGGACCACAAACGCTCCAGCTTGTCCCTGTCCGTTTAGCGTTTTTGTAGATCGGAGTCTGCGTGGATGAATAAGATCCACATGAGTTGTCTGATAAGACGCGTTTGAAGTGATTGAAAAGCTGGAGGTGTATTTGAAATGTAAATGACTCCACATCTGTGAGCTCTTTGGAGTGAGGCAATAGATCAGCGGTGTATAGTCGGGAACTTTACGGCTGACAAATGAATTTGGGCCTTGTTGCAGGGAGAAAGCAGCAGTGGGGGTCTTCCATTTGTTCTTGGTGGCTTCTGAGTTTGCACAACTTCTTTCTGGGGCTAACTTCTAATGCGCGCTGAGATTTGCTCCTCGGGTCCCTGCGGCAGATTCATGTGGCGTTGGTGCCGCTGAAGAAAAAGCCTGTAGAGAAAATAAATTGTAGGACTTTTTTTTTTTTTTTTTTTTTTGGACTAAAAGACAGATGGAAAAAAGCTCAGGCTAGCTCAGCGGATCCATGTTTGATGGTAGACGTGTGTAATTTAATGAATTTATTGTTGTTTTACTCTGTGGAAATGGATGTACTGCTTGTATACGCAGAATTATTGTTTACTTTTAGGACAGATTTGTTTAAAACTGGCTGGAATTTGCTGCTTCTGTGCAGATAAAATATTAAATTAAATGCGTTTTGAAAATATTTTTAAAAATTTCACTAACATCTAATTTTTAAGAATAATCTTAAATCCCAATTCTGTGAAACTAAAAGTAATTACACGTCAGTGGTTTCATAGAATATTTTTATTAATTAAAAATATTCAGTCAGGTAGTGCATAGAGCTGTTCTTTTAACTTTTATCAGTTTCTAGAATTGATAAAACTGACACATTCAAAAAATTGCTTATTAAAATATTTTTTATTCACCAGAAAGTCTGACTTCATTTTTATTGTACTTTGAAATAAGCGTAATCCAGTTCCACGTTTGAGTTTCTCTCGACGTGTGACTTCAGTCAAATCACAGTAGATGTGGAGTAAAAGAACAAGTAGAAAACGGTTGTTTCGGGCGAGAAGTGTGTCACTCGTCAATCTCGGTTTGTGAAAGTGTTTCCTTGTTTCTCTCACAGATCTGAACGCTTCAAGGACTTTTGACCCACGGGAACCGGCTCAATTCTGCAAAATATTACAACTTCTTCGATTCTCCTTCTCGCTTTTCGCCTTCTTTTGACGGTTTGTGTTCCTTCAGACTGATAAGAGACGGCTCGGGCTAATTATGCGGCGTGTAATATTTTAGTGGTTAGCGTACATCTGGTAAAGCTTGAAGCCTGAAACCTCTCGCCTTCCCCGTAGAGACGTACGGCTGCAAAAAGCCCTCAGAAGTTCCCCTAAATTTTTATTCGTACTCATTGCCAACAACCGACTTCATGAGTCGACAAACTGTCGTTTTTCTGAACAATCAATCCAAGTGTTTTGTGTAGCTTTTCCAGATTGTTTTTGCGCTGGATTTAATGCAGTCTGGCATTCCCAGAAGCTTCAAGAGTCAAGAGAAAACTCCTAAGTGATCCGCCGTTCAAACCAGAAACTTTCTGCAACTTTTGGTTTCAAACCCTCCAGCGGTGCCCACTTCCTCTCCACCCCATTCCGACGTGCGCAGTTTAACGCGTCCGCAGATCCTTCTGGTCGCTCCTCGTGCCGGCCCCTCTGGAACGCTGATGAGTCAGTTCAGCCTTCTTTTCTTTCTCTATTTGTCTTCCACCGCACGAGAAGCTTTTCTCTTTGCTCGCGTCTGTTCTGCTCTGATCTCCGACTTGCGGTGGCTGAAGGTTCTCCGTCTGTGTGGTCTGCAGATCGCTACAGTTGACTATGGCTAACCTGAGACAGGTTCAACAAGTGGAAGAAAAGGTTGGTGGGTGTGTAGGTGGGCTTCTGGTGGAGGGTGGGTGTTTAGCTCTGTTTGTTTTCCTGTTTCTAATTTGAGCAGAAGGCCTGCACTGTCAGAGCTCCCATTCATGAAACCTGTTGTGGGCTCCTGTGGACGTTACGCAGGGATTCTCTCGCTCTGCTGTGTTGATGTTGTGGCATTTGAGCCGAGGGTTTGAGCTCCACTGTACATCCTGTCGTCTTTGAGTGGGAACCATCACGCCTCTGCAACATCTCGGTCGTGTCAATAAATTCAGATTTTGCCGGTTAAACGCTCAATGTGCCCATTGCACTTAAAAAACAATCTTATCGTTTTTGTCTTGCAGTGCTGAGGAAGTCGCCGTGGTGTGGACTTTACGTCATCCGCAGGTCTTCGAGGGGAAAAAAAACGGAATTATCGTAAACCACCTACGGACAACTTTTAAAAATTTTTTTATTAATCACGGCTGGAAGAAAATGGAATGACTCCCTGTCCGGAATGGATGTGGAATAACGGATTCCTCGGAGAGCTCCTCAGGGAAGGGACTTTGGATATTCGGCCAACTCTGAAAACTGACTCCCTGTTGGACCGGAGCGTGACAATGCTCTAACCCAATGCTGAACAGAGGTATGTAGAAATGCGATTATGCGCTGCTAAAACGCAGGGATTTTAAACGCCAGCGACAGTGTGTGTTTGATGCAAGTCATGTAGCTCATCTGTCGAACTAATACGCAGGATTAGCGGCGAAGGACATGGGATTGTTTTTGCTTTGTGGAGCACTTCAGTATTCCGAGCGTGTCGTGTTGGGCTGGAACGGCTTTAAAACTTTATTTATGGCAACTTCTAACCCAGTCTTCCTGTAGTTCCTCGCAGTAATCTGGAGTGCGAGATCACTCAAGCTGTTAAAGCGCTTTGATCTTCAGTAAGGCCATCATCTCCTGCTTCAGCGTTTATTGCGTGGAACGGTAGAATTTACTGACTGACTTTTCTGACGATTTGAGGGATTCCTCCAGAGAAACCAGAGGCCACACAGGCAGACCGCGTGCCGCTCTCTAGACCAGGTCTTCTTTTCTTCAATGGCGCTGTCGTTGGTCTACGCTGATTGGTGGGGAAACTAGTAAACATTTAGTTAAAAAGTGTTTAAAAGTTGGAAAAAACCCAGATTATTAGTTTGTCTTGTCCAGTATAATAATGTTTTTTTTTTCTACGGTATTTGTCCATTTGACTGTCCGTCCATCATGCCGTATCCAATCACTCCATTTTGAATCTTAATAAATCGAATCTGGTGAGGTAAAAAGTTTTCAAAGTCTTCAAAATATTATATTTGTTCAGAATATATTATCAAATAATAATAATAATAATAATAATAATAATAATAATAATAATATTAATATGTACTTTAAAAACTAAGTTATCAAACAAACTAAATACACTCTATCTGGCTCTGACTATATGTCTGTCTGTTTATCTATATATCTCCGTCTGTCTATTTGTCTATCCTTATGTTTTTTTGCTTTTAGTCTCTCGTTCTTTGATTGTGTGTCAGTCCATCTATACATCTCACTTTCTCTTTCACTGTCCCTCTCTCTATCTTCTCTCTCTCTCTGTCTATATGTCTCTTTCTCTGTGTCTATCTCTCTCTGCTTATCTGTCTCTCTCTTTCTATATGTTTGTCTGTCTCTTTGTGTCTGTCAGGTTCAATTATCAATTATATCTCTCTCTGTCTATCTGTTTCTCTCTCTTTTTCTCTCCCCATCCACTACTTTAAAATATGAATGACAAATGAAACATTGATAAAGTCATTAACCTTTTTTGGTTCCAATACATCCGTCTTGAATTGCCCCGGTGTGATGTGTAGTCTGCTGTGTTTCTCGACGAGGTGATGTGAGGTTGTGTAGTAAAGAGCAGTAGTGACCTGTGTTTGTGCGAGCAGCAACACTCTCCGTGTCTCAGCAGTTCAGCGTAACGTTAAACACATGCCGTCTCCCGCCGCTCTGGATTTCTGGGGAAAACCTGCTGAATTAACCCACAATGCCGAGCTGGAGAAATGTGCTTCTGCTTGATGGTTTCACTCGCTGTGTGAATTGAGAGGTGGGGGTGATTTCTGAATGGCAAGATTAACCTCACGGTTCCTTCATCCTAGAATTCTGACACAGACTTCTGGGTCAAGGGTCATCTGAGATCCCAGAGTGCTAATACCAGGGGCCCGGGGCCCCTCATTGGACTTTGTGAGTTGTATTGCATTTGACAACAATTTGTCAGATTATTTTCTTTGAGTCTTGCGAGGGAGAACTGATTGGCTGTGTTTTTTTTATTTTAATTCTCAAATTGAACATAGTTACATTAGCTCCTCGTTTTATCGCGTGTAGAATTTTACAATCATCCTGGTGTTTGTGCGTAAAATGTAACTACGCTTCTTTCTGTGGTTTATTAGTAAATTACGTTTTGTACGTTTTATTTTCTTTGTTTTTGAAACAAGTTTCACTTAAAATGTTCGCATAGTCGAAACTTTTTTTTTCCTTTTTTTTTATTTAAGCATCACGAGAAAGTGATTTGACTGTTTGCAAGGTCGTCCTCATTTAAGTCTCTTAATCCACACAATTGTGTATATAGAGTGTGGAAACATGGATATTGTTTAATATTACGGTAATGTGGAATTTTCAAGTTATTTGGGTACATTTTTTTTTTCACGTGGTCATATCCACTAAACAAACCAGGGTATGAACACTATTATCCATGATCTAATCTGTTTATATTTTCTGTGGTGTAAAGTACTTCTGTAAAGTACCAAAATCCATTTAATCGAGTATTTTTGGCTAGTTTGTACTTGTACAGAGTTTAAAAAATATACTTTAACTTTTGATTGAGTGTCTTTACTCCACTACATTGTGATTGTGCGCGACAAGTTGTCATCTCACAGTAAGGTATCTGTACTTTTACTCGTATGGTATTCAGATGCTCTTTACACCTCATCATCCTTAACCTGTTGCCTAAATGTAGGCCGTGTTTTAGCAAAGATCGTAGTGACCCAAGTTGGTTTTAAGTTGCATTTAATCTGGTGGTTGTGTTTATGTGCTTACTGGTTCAGCTCTTAGCCGCTGGAACATCTCTTGGACTTTCATGCCCGTTTTTGGGTATAAACAGAGATTTATGCTACAAGTTAATGCTTACGTTTATTACTGGTATCATGCTTTGTATAATTTTGTTGAGTTATAGTGGGCGAATATGAGTGGTCCGCATAGTTGTGCAGTAGGTGTCTGCTTGATGTATGGTGTGCCAGTGTGCCGAACGAGCCAAGTGTTTTCATAACGCTCATTTAAAAGTCAGATCTTTCGAACGAAGCCGGCTTTAAGCGTATTTACGGCAGTTTTCGGTCGCAGTTGTGAAGGTTTGCTGTATTTAAAAGTTGTTTTGTGCTCCTGATCATATTTAGTTGTAGAACAACTCTAAAAGGCCATTGATTTTTGTCTTTTTTTGTGGGATTAGTATGCGTGTGAGAGTGGATTGCACACAGCGATTGTAATTCCACATCTGTATGTGTTTCAGGCCTCTAGATAAACCTTATGAACCAAGAGGTGTCAGTCGTGAAGATGCTTAATGGGACTCAACGTTTCAGCCCGCAAAGAACCTGAAAAGTTTGAACACACTTTGAAGGCTTGAGTAGTTATAAACGGCAAAAACGAGATGCGTGAGGATGTGACCGTATCTGTCAGCCAATTAGCATCATTATCTTAGAATAACTCCAACGGCACCAAAATCGGAAAATGATCCTGTAACAATGGCACCGAAGAGCAAATTCTGGAATGCTAATTCTTAAACGGTGCTAAAAAAAAAAGAAGGGAACGTTTTGAGCACGAGGCTGTTGTTTTTAGCAGATCGTTTCCGCCAAGTTTCTTCCATATGGCGTTGGAGGGAAAGACCCCAGGAATAAAAAGTGAGAAAGAACCAGGAGTCGAGAGCTGAAAAAACACACCATCTTCAGTCAAGCCTCTCTAAATGCAAGCGAAATGCCGAACACACCACACACTCGAGAGATGTTTGTTTAAAAAGCCAGGCCACATTAATCAACGTCGGGATCTTCATCGCTAACAGTATGATTAATCTGCTGTTCTTCCTCCCCACTTTTTAATGGTGATTGTCAATCCAACGAAGGACTCCTGACCGTATTGTTCACACTTTGAGCGGCGTCTGCACAGCCTCAACCGCTTCTGGTTCACGGCCCAGTTTGTGCAATTGCATGGTGTGAAAGCTGAAGTCCAGACTAAACCTGAGATCTTCCGGCAGCACAGATTGTCTTACTTCCTAATCTGTCCTGTTTTTAATGGCCGTGTGCGTCCAAAACCTGGTTTGAAGAACCAGCCAGGCTCACCCATTGACCAAAAGCGTCATGTTTCTCCACCGCGTCTTTGACAAACACAAACAGTAGCCTTCAAAAGATCTCCATTTGTTTGGAGGAACTCCCAGAGACTTCTTAGGCCTCCCAACCCCCGTCTCTGGTGGCATTAGATGTTGATCCTCCACAAGAAGGGCAATTTACAAATGTAAGTGTTGTCACAACACAACAGGGGACAAAGGCTTTGCGTTGAGCTCCGATGCATCTCACTTTTGTTTAGCAGGCTTGAGAAGTTCAGGTCAATGTGGGAGAATCTCCCAGTTTCATGCTGTAGAGAAGCTACTGTTTGGTTTTTTCAAATGTCAAAACTTGGTGCTGAGATATATTTTTAAATGCCCACTGAAAGGTCCGGAGATCATTGTAGAGCTGGCGTTTACTGGATATGTGCGTTCGAATCGAGAAATGATGAAAATGATGAAAGAAATGATGCGAAATGAGAGAAATGATGCTTTGTTGCACACACCACCTCTACTGACAATAAAGGTCATGGGTTCGATTCAGAGGAAGTTGGCTGAGGAAATTTAATGAGATGCAAATCTCTGGATAAAAGCATCTGCTAATTGCATGAGTAAATAAAAATAACAGTATCTTACAGTTAAATATCGATAAAGTGATACATTAATATTCCATTACAGTGGTACCCCGACCTACGAATGTTCTAGATAACGAAAATCCAGAGTAATGAAATGCGTCGCTGCAAATATTTTGTCCCGAATTCTTAAAAAGTTTTGCTACATGAAACAAACGAGTTTTTATTACCGCTAGCATGCAGAGATGAGAGTTCAAAAGTGTAAAAAAAATCGTCAATAAACACAAAAAAAAACATTTGGCCGAACGAAACGACTCTCGGCACGGATTAATTTCTTTTAATGCCAGTCAGTAATTGTAATATAGTGCAAACCTATGCATGGGTTTTGCAACTGTTTTCCCAAGGACATTCTTGAACTTATAATTGCATGTACTTATTTAGGAGTAAATAAATTATTTAATCGAAATTACCAGCCTTTAATTTTGAAAATCCATCCAGCAAACCAGTAATGAGCTGTCTGTGGTCAGACCTCGGCCTCAGATTCAGCGATTCAGTCCGTTTAACACAACTCTTTCTCCATGTCCCAAGCTGAACTTTTCGCCAGAAGATGTAGAATTAGTCGCTCAGCAGGCATCTCTCCCCTCCCCATCAGTACCACACCAGCCCATAACTCTTCTGGCAGGCCCAAAGCGCTGGTTCCTCATCTGTGGAGGCTTCCACGCTCAACACCTATTATGGTCAATGGTCCTGGGTCCCTGTCAAGGCCTGCTGCCTATTTGATTCACCACTCGCCTCGGATTCCTCCCCAGGTCATGGTCCTTTTTTTTTTTTTTTCCCCAATGTCTTCGACTTCCAGATACGAGATAAAATATCCATAAACAGCACTTGAAAGAGAATGTAAATGTTTATAGACTTCCTGTGAGACTTATCTGATATTGTTCTTATTTATAAGCCATGGCCGGTTAACTTGGAGGCGATGGGACGGGTCCAACTGGAGCCAAGCAGTTTGCAGTGCGTCTTTGGCGTGCTTTTGCCAATTGCTCCATTTGTGGATTATTTAAGAGCCTGGTTGGACAGTGCAGAGATGAGATGGTGACACAAAGATGGAAGGAATGTGAAACCACTGTGTATATTTTATTCGACTCCAATCTTGAACAACTCGTCTTTTTTGGGCGCATATCGATCTTTAGTTTATCGATGATGCAGGTAATACTTGGTTCTATAAGTGATCAATGGGACCTTTATAGAATTTTAGTTGCTTCTAGAATATCTTAAGATCAGCCCAAATAGTTATGCAGTTCTCGTATAAGGATTGTCTGAAAAAAGCCAATCAAACACATGCTTTTTATAAATTTTCTGTGAATGGTAAACAACTGCATTTTTAATTTGAGTCAAAATTCTTTAACTAATATGAATTGGGTTAGGATTAATATTAAAAGGCTTAACTATTTAATTAATAGCATCGGAATAACGAGAAAAGAGACTGAAAACATTTTTGAGCTTGAAATATTTACATTTTTATATTATATTATTTAATAATATTAATATTTCACTGGCTCAATCACCGAACGAGCAGCTGCTATTTTAAAGATCAATTGTACCATGATCGCATTTATATCCTTCGCTGTACTAAAATTGTATTTGTTTGACACTATTTTGTTTTATTTTTTTTTTCTGTGTCCAATGTACTGGTTATCATAACCAACAAACTGCTAAAGACCAAAGATTTCTGAGATAATTTGGTGCCATTCTTTTCCGAAACCTTTCAGCATAAAATAAAAAGTTGCTTTCAAGTCATTTCCAGTTTTGGCTGCAGCAATTGAGCAAAACTGCAAACGGACAAACTTCGACAGCAGCAACTATTAAGGTGTTTCTGTGGTTGATTATACATGTCTGTCTGGGAAAGAGTCGAACAAGAGAAGCACTTGCTAATCATTTAGCTTCACCTCTGCAATTTTAAACAGTTTTCCTCAACTGGTATTTTCAATATTGCAAATTGTATGTGTTGGTCCAATGCAATAGTGTTCACTTTAATATTCTTTCATCGACCACCCCTTCATTCCACATCATAAAACAACAGTAATTCTGAACTCCTATTGTAATTCTATTTGGTTTTTGAGCCAAAGGTTTTTCGATGATGTCACTTTTTTGTGCCCTGACTCGATTCACAACACTGTTTTTAGATCTGCCTGCCAAGACCTGCATGGTATAGCTAACGGAGTCCTTTAATCTATAGGAAGCTGTTGAGTGGAGGACAGCTGGGCGCTTGTGTAGGCGTCAAGATTGGGTTTGTCAATTGTGCTGATATGTGGAGGGTGGTGTGAGCCTCAAGCGCTCGGCTCGCTTTGAGAGGCATTACACAGAAGCTGAAAATTACAAGCACTTTAGCCGACCACATGCTCTTGCATGTATAGGCATTTTAGTCATTATATCGAGAAGAAACACAATATTTGCTCTTTCAAAGGTAGACAATTGTAGCGGGGACAATTACGCGTGTGCGAGGATCATTTCTTGACCTTTACGTTTAGGAAAATGTATTACTAAAGACCAAATTGCAACGTTTTACTGTATTAAACAACTAGAGCTCCTCTTAAGCCACGTCTCAAAGGTCATTTTGCGGCGAGTTGTTATTAAATCCCGTGGGACCGAAACAAAAAAAGATGCATGGATGAAATAAAAATCAATTGTGAGGCTAAACTCTCATTTAAAGGTAATAGTGTAGGAATGAACTGAATGTTTGGTCAGAGGATGACAAAATACAAGACTTCTGCAGGACGAATATCGGAAAAGTCAAGGACCTATATAACGTGGTATAAAGGAGACCCCAGACGAGTATACGATGGTATAAAACCCGAAAGAAGAGGTTGAATTGATGGAAGGGTATATTTGAGACCCCAAGATAGGTTAAACGTGTATAAATGAGTATAACCGGGAATGAGACCCCAGGAAAAGTATAATGGGGAATACATTAGACCCCCCAGAAGAAACTGGCCTTTAAGAGGAGCATTACAGGGCATTAGACCCCCGGAATAAGGTTATATACTATGGAAGGTATGAAGGAGATCCTCAGAAAAGTACAACGGGAAATAATGACCCTGCAAAAAGTATAACTGGGATTGGTGAGTACCACAGAATGGTGAGTACGACCCCCAGACGAGGCTAACAGGGTTTGTACTTGTACTTGCTGCTTGGAGTATTTTGTGATGCATTTAGCATTAGCATTTCTAGCAAGCTATTACTCAGCGCTGGATGATCAGCTTAGTTCTGTCGGGGAAGACCTTGGTTTTGGCAGAGCTGTAGACCTGATTGTGAGTCAGTGAGTTTCAGTGTCTGTATGACTAAGAGCAAGATGGTTCCAGAGAGAAGCCCAAACGTGCCTGAAACGTCCTGACCTTTCATCAAAAGTGGTTTGTTAGCTTTGATAGCTACAGTATTGGACGACTCCGCTGTTTTCTTGCCAGCGTTGTGACTTGATTTGTTCTGCAGAGCTTGTGCACACTCGCTCCCAAACCTCATGTCATGATGTGACATGCACTTTGTCGATGAAATTAGTTTCTGAAATGATGAAGCATGTAAGAGATCCAGCTCAAGAAGAAGTCTGAGATTCTCAAGGTGAGCGGGACAGGTTTCATCTCAGATGATATCTGTGGGTGCGGTCGCTTTTATCAAGCTATTCTGATGACTGTTTATTCTCAAGGCTGTACAGCGTTCGATAGAGGAATCTAGAACAACCAGTGTGGTTAAGCTTCTTCCCAGAATAGGCCACATGGAACTTTTGACTTGACTTGAACGGCTGTTAAGATTAGCTTTTTACTCGAGTCGTTGCAGGAAACAGGTCGATTTATTGAGCCGTTATAAAATTGTAAACCGCGCTGGATCACATGGTCTAGATGTTTTTTATATTTAACACAAAAATCTATGAGACTAACGTAAAGACAACGTCTTGGTCAGCTTTACTCTGTCTTCTCTCACAGACACGACTGCACAAATTGACCTGCTGCCAAAGTGTCCTGGCTGTGGATGGGTTAAATGCAGAGCACAAGGTCCCTAGTGGCCACATTTACAATCACACTCACTTTACTTAACTTTACTTTACTTTACATGCTGCTTTGTTGTGCTGCTCAGTCCAAGAGTGTGAGAGGAGGATTCATGGGCTGAACGTTTTTGGGAGTATCAAAAAAGCTTCTTAACTTTTCTCCTGTCGTCAAGGTTCTCAAATGCATCTATTTTTGGAAATGTACCAAACTCTGTGTAGTTGTCTCTACTTTTTTTTATTACATCCAGCTTCAGTGAACTAGATGGTAAAATTGGGAAAAAAAAAAAAAAGAAAATATGACGCTGTGACATCACAGCTTTCAACACACTGTTTATTCACTCGACTTTGACATTTTCATTCAACCAGCAAATTATCAAAAAAAAGCTGCTTCTGAAACTTTCACTGTCAGGTGCAAAAAGTTTAATAAGCCTTTATTGATCCAACAAATTCAAACTGATGCCGTGACATGAATTTGTGATTTATTTTTTTTATTATTATTTTATTTCCTACTTTCAGAAAACGCCTCTGCGGCGATGGTGAGAAAAGTCGGGTTTTAAAACGCCCCGTTGAGACGGATGATGGGTATCTTTGCTGAGAACGCTTTGGTGTGTGGCAATCTCTTCTTTTTACTGGCATGGGGAAAGTTCCTCACAGTCTGTGGTTTACCGTCGGCTCAACTGCTGCTTTGAATAGTAAAAAAAAAAATCAAGGCTGCGTGAAAAATCTGCTTCTTTCTTTTTTTTAAACGTTTATTTTTCGTCAAATTCTCATACGCTAAGTTCAAAACCTCAGAATTTCTTATCTCATGGTAGGTCTCAGGACGGCTTCATTGGGGTGGGCCGCAATCTGACGTTCCCTCCCGGGTCGAACCATCGGGAAAATGTCAGCTCGTAAAAAGCGAGAAAAAAACCCTCATAACTGTTTCAGTCATCAAGGTGCTGTGAAGGAAATGAAATCTATTGTTCCGCCTGCAGGGCCGTTTTTTTACTGTCTCCAGTCCTTCATGGGAAAGTTAAGGAACATCACAGCTCAGGAGGCGTCTCAGCTACTCCATAAACCCAGCGGTGTGAAAAGAGGAGAGCGGCCCAGGCGGAGAACAGAGGAGCCCGAGCAGAAGTCGTTTCTCATCTGTTTCTGGGTATCAGATTGTGCAATGAACAATCACGTCTGGCCTTTTTTTCTCCCTGTTGCTTAATAAATGTATTTTTAGATGGGCAGTATCGCACACAGTGTTTGATTTGGCTCGCCGCTCCTTCACGTTTGGCAGCGTTTTGGAAGGAGATCCTGGTTATTAATTACTTGTGCTGTCTTTACTGTAACTTAGGAATACTGTACTGCCATTGGAATTTCTTCATCTCTGTATTTATTGGTGTTTTTCTATAGTTGTGTACGTTGAAGAGACTACAAAGTAAATCTTGGCGTTTAAAATGTTGCACGTTTGGACTGGGAAACACGACACATATTTTTTTGGCTTTGCAAGCAAAAATAACAGATTTTTGAGTTGCAAATGAAATATTTGCCACTTTTTTTTGTTCTCATGTGTTTATTATAATTAATAATAATAATTAACAATAATAAATATTTTTTACGTACAAATTTCATAATTTTTTTTATTGATTCTGATTTCACATTCATGATTTAATTTTATTAAATTTTTGTATATAGAGAAACACACACGTAGTGTATATGTGCGTGTATATCTACATGATAACGTAACAAAAATGTATTATTTGTGTGTGTATATACGTTTATGTGTATTTTATGTGTGGATAATGCATATGCAAATAAATGTGTATATACACCTACACATGTACAATGCATATATGGATATACACTGTGTGTGTATTAAGCCATTTATCATAATTTATCTAAAACGATTTCCGCGAAATAATTAGTTATTACTTTTATTACATGCTTCTAAACATTTTTTTGCTATTCTCTTGCTGATTGGCTTCTCGTCCCGTTTCCCTCATTGAGTGGAACATCCTGCGACACTGAGGCACGTCACCTAAAGGAAGTAAAACCTGTTGCGTCCAGTAATTGGGGAATAAAAAGGAAAAGCACTGCCTTCAATAGCCATTCCTTGGTTTCTGGGAATTCTATGAGGCCCTTTCTCCCCATTTGCCTCTTTCTTCTCTCTCTCTTTTCTCACACGGTGGCGTTGGCGGAAGCCTGTTATCTGCAGTTCCCTCCAGAGCGCGTGATCCCTGCCCTTCTCTGGCAGCTCAGGGCCTGTGATCACAGGAAGCTTAAGGGAAGCAGTTGTTCTGCGTTGTCTCCGGTTCTTGCGTGTGCTGATTGAGTGCACGGGGGGCAGGTCATTCAGACGGGGGGCCCCGCCCCTGCCCACCCCGCCGCATGACTTGAAGGTCGATAGGGGTTAGGAAGCCCCCCTTCCTCGTCCCAGTCGCCATTATCACCCAACGTTCTACTGACCTCAATGTTCAGTGTCTTGCAAATTAAGCAGGTAGTTGGATGACTGTCGACCAATCAGAAGCCTTTCTTGCAGAGTCACGAGTCTTCTGATTGGTTGCGTTGGTGCCTTTACCGAGGGGAAATGGGAGGGGGTTTGGGGAAACGAGGTGAAACTTTGGCCGGCATTGCCATAGGCAACAGTTTTTGGTGTTTTCTGTCTTTGATGTGAAAGGGTTCGCATGAATAAACATGAGGAGGAAAGGAGGGGGCGGGTCGCATTGTGTGGCGCGTAAAAAAAGTGAAAAAGTCACAGAGGCGAGTTAGTCACGGGCCGTAATTGACTACGTCACCTTTTCACAGACTGTCTCATGGAGGGAAACAGAAAGGTGGCGGAGAGAATTATGGGAAAGAAGTCTTTATTTTTGACACGCCAACCCTTCCTCCCTTCTCGTTTCACAAACTGTCACCCCATCTTGGATGTTGTGCTTTAAAAGCTTAAGGTGAAGGCACTTCCTGTCAGCGATTATGACACGCCATTCGTGAATCCTCTCAATCCGGTTCTGGGGTTTTTTTTTTTTTTTGCGGCATTTTTCTAAATTGAAAGTTTCGCATAATTCACCCGGATGATTCGGTGCTGTTATTCGTTCCTGCATTTTCATTGTTAGCAGGGTATTGGCTGCAGATTGACGTTTCCCTCGACATCTGTGTGAATTGGCAGATTTTTGGCAGCGCGCCTCCTTCAAAGGCCTCAGTGTTGCTGTGGTGGTGTTTTCCTCCTCTATCTTCTCCTTCTCTCGCTATAAGCATGGGAGGAGATTAGTATGCTGTTCCACACACACACACACACACACACACACACTGAAGAAAGCCCTGTGTTCTGGCAGGCCCGTTGATTTATTTCCGTCTCTAAAGATGTCTCCTCAGTTCTTGTTTACATTTAAAGGTTGAATCTCTTGCGAGAAGCTGCCTGCGTTTTGCGCTTCCTCCTTTGACATTCCAGCCTCGGAAGTCGAATCCGTATTTTGATTTGGCTGGTTCTTGTAGACTAGGAGCAATTTAAGAGAAAGTGAAAGGATGAGATCATCCTGAAATAAGAGCAGGCCGTCCTTCGTAATGACTACCTTTGTGTGCGTTTGATCTGAAAGATGCGTTGAACATGTAGAAGGCGTGATGGCGGCATGTGATGCTGTAATGGTTATTGTACACACACTTCTTTTATGCAATTCATTGGTTTTTGAAGACAAAAGACGAACTTTCAGGCTAACTATGCTAACGTTAAACTTCAGCACATACACCTGGTGCACCCGGGTTTTTATCAAATTTTATGTTTCCTCAGATCACAGATGTTGAACTTGGAACACAAACACGTCATGTGATCAATTTAATGTCTGTAAAACTCTGCTGTAAATCTCTCTTCTTCTGTGAGATTTTAGCACTACATTTTTTTTTTTAATTGTAGACATCAGATTTATCAGAGTTTGTTTCCTCAGTTCACATGTTTTCAACTTGGAACAGAAGCGTTTTCCCCCCCACAAATTTGCTCCTTTTTAGTTTCAAAAAACTCCTAGTTTTAGTTTCACTCCGAAGTTGCATTTTTTTTTTACCTCAGCAGAAATAAAGTTTATCTGATTAAATCCTTTTTCAGATCACAGGTTTTAGATTTTTTTTATTTTGTGCATTTTAATGTTTTGATTGATTTAAGTCACTGTCAGTTTCACAATTTTAGCATTTAGCATTTGATTTTAGCTATTCCCGTTCCTTCTCCTTTCCTTGGTTGCTGCGTGATTTTAAAGACTATGTATTATTTGTATTTATATGTACAATGTTATATTATTATTATTATTATTATGAGTATTTTGTGGATTGATCTTAAAGTATAAGCATTTTTTATGGCTTTAAAACACACATAAGACATTTTTTTCCACAGATAAGAAGCACATTTCTTTCTGAATTATAAGGCGTTCAGTCCATTTCTATATTTCAGATTGTAAGTGCACCACCTAGTCCAAACAATACAATAACAAAACATTGGTAATGGTAATAAAACGGAACTATGCCTTGCACGGAAACGATAATTAAATTAAAAGTTTGGTTGATGGCTCACATCAGTAACCGTCGGTGTAATTGTACATTTTCATTTCTTCCAGAAGTCCTGTTTTAAACTTGTGGCGTTGGGGGGGAAAAGTCCCGCACCTCGAGAAGAATAATGGATCAGTTAAACGAAATTGACTCCATGTCAGAGCTTTGTAGTTATCTTGTTGTAGAGGCAATTATTTCTTTGCCATGTTTTAGTCAGAGGTCAAATTAATGTGACACACTGCTGTATGGTCTATATGTGAGAGAGTGTGTATCACTCAAATTGCTGAACGGAAATGAGAATTGTGCGAGGAGGAGGAGGAGGAGGAGGAGAAGGGGGAGGGGCACCGACTGCAAGCCCACTTCCTCGTCTTGACATTTCGCCTTAATGGTAATTAATTGCTCTCCGTATATCTCGATTCTCATATGTGTTTTCCATAGACCCTCCGCACACTCCAAACCGCCGCACAGACCGTAATGTGATTTATTCCTAATGTTACAAACCAGATTAAACTACAGTAAGATGGATCTGGGTCCTCAGAGTCCGTTTTGCCGCTAAAGTCTGTGACGGTGACATCATCACTAATGGGGGGGGCTGCACAAGGTGGGATTGTTGGGGGAACACTTTTATGACGGCTTGCTCCTAGACGTGAGCGCACACATGTGGTATGCGCGGCGGAGATGTGGCTAATTGCCATGTGCGCGGCTGAATGTACCATTGTTAGGATTGCAATTATGATCCGTGTTGCTTTAACGGGATTTTTTTTTTATAGGGAGGTTTTTGGATGTCGGAGACGCAAAATGATTAATTTATAGGCGAGTATAATAAAAAAAAAAGCAATGTGTAAAAAAAATACTAGTTGGGAAGAGTTTTGCTTGGCTTCTTGTTTCGAAAATTCATTTGTGTGTTTTCCCGCCGTGTCAAAAAGTAATTTGGGCATTTGGTTAGATTTTTTTATTTTTTCTTTCTCTCGTTTCCTGTATTTTGCTTGGACGGATGATGCCGGTAAATAAAGGATGCTAAATGAATCGCTTCAGATCTTGGGGAACTCAATATTGCGGCTGAGTGATCAGCAAGGGCTAGTCTTTTTTAGTATTTATCTGGCGTGTGTGCGAGGGGTCTGTTATTTAAAACTCTGCTGAGATCCAGTCAGACGGATTGAAAGCGCAGGCCTGAGTTATGAGGGGCGGTTTGGGTAATGTATTTTTAATAAAGCGATGCTCTGGGTGGAGAAGCCAACATGGCCCGGGCTGTATCGCTCCATGGGGTCTTCCCGCTTCCATCTGATCCTCCTGGGATTGTGAGGCAGAAGATTACAGCTAGAATTCCAATGAGAGATTGAGGAACCAGACTGGGGCCAAAATAAAGCATCTATTCTCTCAAATTTCAGGTTGTTGTTTTCATATACAGTAGTGTCCCGACTTACGAATGTCCCAGATAACGAAAATCCAGAGTAACGAAATGTGTCTCAAAAATATTTTCTCGATACGAAAAGAGGGCGTCTTTTTCTTACCGCTAGCACGCATGAGAGACCAGATGTGTATAAAACGGTTGTTTAATCTTCTTTGCATGTCAAATAAACAAACACTAGTTCATTTTGCTAGATCTTGCTTCCAAAATTGAAAATAAGCTTGCATTTTCCCAGAATGATGATGTATTTTTCCCTCTCCCGTAGAGCCACCATCTTGAAATGACATTGAGCAAATTCCCAAGATTTCGGTATTCTTGCGAAAACAGTGACTTGAATTCGCATGGCGTCATTTCAAGATGGCGGAAACGGTTCCGATGAGTTATTAACATCTGCCAAAAGGCAAACTAAACAACTGCTAAACGGATTGTGCCCAACTTTTTATAAAGTGGGCTTCAAATTTGATCTGGCTGAAAATTGAAAATGGAAAATTTTACTGACCACAACAGATATTTGCAAAAATTAAATGTTGATTTTCAAAATTTGTGTAGTTGCCAAAACCTGAATAAAATGGATAAAATCAATGAGTGACGACCCCTTTTTTATTACTTATATTAATTTAATGTCAGCGCTTTGTCAGAAATATGTTTTAGAATGTTTAGAAACATAACATAGCCGTTTAAACGCACTTGTTAGACACTTTCTTAGACTGATAGAAATCAAGACAGCAAAAGTCTCGTCTGTGACAGAAGACTGAGTGAAGCTGAAAGAAAACGTTCACAGGAAGTAGAATTCACAAAATCGTTTGAGCTGAGGTTGAAAAGAACCTAGAAATGAAATGAAAGCGGCAATGTTTATGCAGCGCTTTTCTACAACAAAATTGGAAAAGTTGCTCAAAGTTTATCAGTGAACATTATTCCATATTTCCAAGCTTATGGTCTTGTCAGGAATTTTCACACACAGCATCTTGGAAAAATACATAGGATATACAAACACATTTACACTGACCGTCATCAACAGAGGAATCACACCAATAAAAACTGATTTCTGTATATCTTTTCTAGTTTTCATATCCCAATTTCTTTTCTCTGTACTAGCGAATTGGAAACCATTGTAATAGCACATGGACCTAGTCTGGTAAAACGCACGTACATTTCTGTAATACGTGGCTTATTTTATTGTGGTTGTGATGCTCTGGAAATCATTTAAAATCAGCAGAACAATGTAAACAATCTATTATTTAGTAACTGAGATTCTGCCTCGACGTTCCTGATGTTCTAGTCAAACTCTGTAATAATTACACGGATGTTATTTCTCCGAGCTGTCAGCGTCGATCATGGTAATTTCACAGCTTTTACATCACGACGTCGCAGTGACGCCGATGAAACGTCTGTCAGCAGGTAGATTCTTCTGACTGAAACGCTCAGATTGACGTTACAAGTAGGTGACAGACATTTTAATTCGCCGTTTGGAGACGCCTCGTGAGCCTTCGCTTTCATTTGCCTACAACACGCGACTACAGATGAAAGTGACTAATAAAAAAGCTTTGACTTATGTCGTTAAATTGAGTTGTAAATTGCAAAAGTATTATTTGTGTATTATTACCTCAACTACTGTTACTGTAGATTTTTATAATTTTGTATCATTTTCGTTTAAAGGAATATACAGTCACAGGCCCATTTGCATTTTTTATAAGATCTTAATCATCTAATCATTTATTAAATGAAAAAAAAAACAACCTTTTATGTAAAATTTCAGTGATTGAGATTACTAGTAAAATGAATTAAAATTAGACCTTGAAAAATCCAGACATCCAATAAACAGACAGTCTTACTGTATTCTTATGTTTTGGATTATAAGGCTCAAATGCATAATCTGTATTTGTGTATATATTTCATTTCTGCTTATTACACACATACGTTCTTGAATGGACACAATAGCAGAAGGCGAGCTGGTGTAACTGGGACGGGACTGGAAAGGGATTGAGTGATTTGAACTGACTGCAACAGGAAAGCAGTAAATGTCTCGGAGCTACAAAAGCGGATTATTCCCTTTCTGATGGCGGTCTGACTCTGGAATGGTAATGTCTTGCTGCTTTCCCTGAAGTTTTAATGCAATCGTGTGCCATGTTAAAAACGACTCTCCTCCTCCCACTACTTTCCGTTTTTTGCCGATGTTGGTACATGGTTCTGAGTAAATCTGGAGGAAGTCGTACTTGTGTTAGGTGCGTCTGAGATTGAGATGGTCAATGTGCTTCTCATTTGGCAAATCAATTCTAAAATAATGAGGGTTTGCAAACAAGTGAAATTAAGCGATTTATTAAAATTGCCATCTCAAAATCGACTTGGTCAACATGTAAAGAAAATATATTCAGTAATGCCTACTACAATATTTATTATTAAATGTACCAATTACATTTTTTACATTTTCCATGTTAAAGGTGTGTGTGTGTGGGTAATATTGTGTGTCCTGCTCTGTGATTGGTTGGCCATCAATCCAGGGTGTCCCACCTTTATGCCCAGAGTTGTGATTGGGCAGCTCCCCATGAACCAATAATAATACAGCGATTTAGGATGGGGGCTGTAATATAGGTTTATTTTTTTCGTCTGTAAAGCCTTTTAATTTTTCAAACGAGTCAATAATATGCCACATGACAAACTTAATCACTTGTGGATCACTGGCTCTTGTAAAAATAGTCTTTTTTTGTTTTATAATAACATACAATTTTTATTTTAATAATAATTAAATAAATACAATTAAATACAATTAAATAATAATTTTTATCCGCATGAAAAATTTGTTTCCGTCTTGACCGCTTTTTTTTTCCTAAGTTTCCACACCAATCAAATCTGTCCTATTCAGATCAGTTATGACAACCTGCGCATCAGATCGTACTTTGCCTTTTCTTCACATGAAAAGATAATGACGTTCACTTTAAACGTTTCGTGACAGATTACAAGTGGAAACCGAAGGGGGAAAGTAACGCAATCAGCCTTCTCGATGCATCTGTCGCCATCAGTCAAAATTTGTACGGACAAACCTGCCAACTAAATGGATTTGGATGTGAAATATCATTTTTTTTTCCTACCATATATGCTTGCATAGCTCATCGATATCATTTTTTTTACTGATAGATATCTGTGGAAGTGTTCAGATGCTGTGAAGCCTTCTAATCGCCGGAGCTGGAGATGAGATTTGCCGATGGTTATTACATTTGCTGTGATGAAGGTGTGGCCCTTCTGCAAAACGTGAACCGCGCCGTTCAGAATCCATTTGCTTAACGGTCTAAATGAGGAAATTGCTCTCAATGGCCGATGGAATCGAGTAAAGCTCCGGTTGAGTTTGATCATCAGACTGTAATTGTCCTGGATGGAAACCTGGCACCACGGCAACATCAGGGTCTGTGTACGGCGCTGGAGTCTTTGTGTACAGTGAAATTCTGCTGTTTATGCCTCAGAAAGTCCTCAATACTAGTTCCTGTTGTGAAGAAACCCGCATGAGCTCATCGAGTCCTGGTGGAAAAGTTTCATGAATCATGATTTCCATCCTTTCCTCTGTCTTCCTCTATCACTCTTGATTTGTTAGCCGATTAAAATGTGTTTCCCAAAGCCACATCACTAACACGAACACACTGTATTCATTAAATCACCATCAAACAAACCTGCTGCCGACAAAGTCAGGAATATTAGAACCTCGTTGCTTTTCATGAACTGAAATGGAAGATGTGGCTGGAAGTCTAATTTGTGAATGTTAAAACAACTGAGATGCGTTTCTAGAAGCCGGGTGGAAAAAAAAAACAACAAAAAAAGCCTTCTAGCGTCTAGAAGACTAATATTTCTCTTCTCTGTTGGTTTCAGAGATGGTGCGAAAAAAGAATCCCCCTTTAAGAAGCTTTGGAGGTGAGGAAGAGGAGGGTGAGGCGATGGCAGCAGAGGCGTCAGGCCCCGAGAGCGGCGATGCTGGGAGCCAGGCTTCAGAACCCGATCAGATGGTGGACGAAGAACAAGAAGAACCAGCTTCCCCTGGTCCCATCAAACCCGATCGACCCGACTTGCGTTACACCACATCCAGCCATGAAGAGGATTCCACCGACTCCCCAACTAATTCCAATCCGGGAAAGCCTGAGGAAGAGAGCAATATTTTCAGAGATGGAGAGGAAGACCACAGACTCATCTCATCTATCGCACGGAATGGAGACGAGAGGAACGGCACTCCAAGCCCTCTGTGCTCCGATGGTCCTGCTGTCAAAAGCTCTAAAGTTCCTCCTGTGACTCTTCATCCTTTAAAGCCCGTCGGGGGAGCGGAAGAAGCCCCCAGTCCTCTTGGTGCTGAAACCGGAGCCCCCTCGTCACCCAAGCTCCAGGACTTTAAGTGCAACATCTGCGGGTACGGATACTACGGCAACGACCCCACAGACTTGATCAAACACTTTCGGAAGTACCATTTAGGCCTCCACAACCGGACACGGCAAGACGCAGAGCTGGACAATAAGATCCTGGCGCTGCACAACATGGTGCAGTTCACAGCCCAGACACAAGCCAAAGACTCCGCCCTGCTGCTCGGCCACGCCCTGCCAGACGCGGTCTCGCCCAGGTCCACGCTCCTCAACGGAACCTACGATGTCCAGGTAACGTCAAGCGTTCTCGTAGGGCTGGGCGATTTGGCCTAAAATTGAAATTTCGATTAATCGTAATTGTTAAAATGTTGTATTAATGTATGATTATTTTATTAATTTATTGTTATTTTTTTGTTGTTCTTATAAAATATGTTTATTAGCTATTTTTCAATATTTGTAACATTTAACATAACCTTTTTTTTTAGTTTGGTAGTTACTGTATTTATGCAAATACAAGCACCCCCTTTTACAAATTTTAGACACTCAAAAAATTGAGGTGTGCTTATGATTATGCGCATATTTGAAATTGGCAGTTGATGATAATAATAATAATAATAATAATAATAATAACAATACATTCCATTTTTTCATATTTCAAATCAGGAACAGTCACAAAAAAAAATGGAAACATGTTGTCTTTATGCAGAAACACGTAACAGAGACAAAATAACACAGAAAGAAGTAAGATTCAACTATATAAAATCACAAATATTTGAATAGACTGACCATATTGCATCTGGTAGGGTCGTTAACACCTGAAAACGAGTCCAGCACGCAAAAAAACTGTTCATTTTTTAACTGTTTTCTTTACTATTTATAAAAAAAAAAGTAAAATGACATTGAAGTGATACGAGTCACAAGTTTGTTAAAAAAAAAAAAAAAATTGCATTAAGAGAAAAATAAAATAAATAAATAAAAAAATATTTTGTTGTGCCTGAAAAATCAAGGGGGTGCTTTAATTCGCAACTATACGGTGTTTTCAATATTTTCTTATAAGTTGAAAACAAGCTTTTTTTTCTCTAAATAAACTAGGTAACAATGTTTCCACTCGGACTGAAAACCAGCTCTGATGGGAATCACAACAAACTTATTTCCAAAACTCTTTTTTTCCCTGTTTTTCCGCACTTGACTTCGTTTTGTTCTGTCTGACTGAAGCCAAAATGTGTCCAAACGACGGAACCCGTGTTGTTTATTTGGATATATAAGTGCTCCGTGTCAGCGCTCGACATGTCGGCAGAATAACATAAACGTGACAGAGCGGGTAGTGGTTTTTTTTTTTATAGAGAACGTAATTGAAATAATTGACCTGGAAAAATTTGATTGATCACAAGTTCTGAATATAGATTACGTTGACTTTTCCATTAATACCCCAGCATTACGTTTGCAGACGGTGTTAACAATAATGCATGCACACGCAACAACGCAACCTCCAGTTTATTCCACGCCAACGAAACTAAACAGACGGATGCAAAGTCACGCGCAGACGAGAAACTACGCGCTGATGTCAGCCGAATACATTTGCGAAGTTTGACATGCTGCTCAATGCAAGGCTCATTCGTTTTGTCACCTTGGCGATTTTTGATTTCGAATAAACAAATCCAGAATATGAAGCAGATTCGCCTGGATCGTGCGCGCATGCTTTATTTGGCTGGTGTTTTGGCCTGTAGTCGGCCTAGTGGGCGTGGCTTAAGTGTACCTGATGGTTTTTTTCGGACCATGATCGTTTTTGACTCAACAGCAGCTTGTCTACAAATTGTCATAATAGCGTTTGAATTCCTAATGGGGGAAAAGTTTGAATAACGAGGCTATTCAGAATTCGTTCCTAGTGGAATTTTCCATGCGGTAATATCGACGACTCCGATTCCTCATTTTCCCAATGAGGAAAAAGGTGGAGGGGGAAAAAGAGGCGAGGGAAGCTGGTAATGGAAGCCAGTGAAAACACAGGAGTCGATTTGTTTTAAACGATGGGTAATGAACAGATGTCGTAGTCGTTTATCTGCTCCGCTCGCCGCATGGATTCGCTCTTCTCTTCAACAATGTCATGTTTACAGTTTCAGCCGAGTTTCTGTTAAAGACCAGTGCCACGTTTGGGGGAAAGATCCCATTGGAGCGGATGTTCAGTCTTTTTTTAACCAGCCTTTGACTATTTCGTGCACTTGATTTTCATTTTAAAATTATTTAGTGTTTGTAAAAATGCTTTTTTATTAGTGATAATTAGTTTCAACCAAGAGATTTGGAAAACGGTTGAAATCCGTTAGGTCTCAAGTACAAAAAGTACAAAATAAAATGCAGACAACTAGGTTTTGAATCCACTTATTGTGTCTTGAAAACAAACACCATTAGAACTTTCTGCTGTGGCTTTTGTGAGCATAAGGGAGCATAGATGGTCAAAAAGTTCATTTTATCCATACCTTTTTTTTTTTGTTCATTACTTTTGTTCTTTGCCAAAAAAAAAAGCTGCTTTTCTTTCCAATATTAACAAATTAAAAAAAAATAAAAAAAAATAAAGGGAAACATTTTTTTTAGGGAAATGGGAAAAGCCGTCCACTTCTTCGTTTTTTTTTTTTTTTTTTTTTTTTTAATTGAGTTAAAATACAGTAGAATTTCATGGCAATAATATTCACAAGCCTCATTTTGGAAAAGTATGTTGTTGATTATATTGTATATTGTCAAATAAATCGTACATAAATTGTGGTAAAGCGAGAATTTATTTACAGTTAAGAATATAACAATTTTTTTATAGTTTGAAACGTTGGATGAAAGCTTATTATATGTTCAATATTTTAAACATTATTTTAGTGTTATTATATTTAGACCGTGTTCTCCATTAAAGCGCAATATGTGTGTGGCATCCGGTGCGGAGATCAACCAGCTGAGACGCCTGATCAACCCACTTTGTATCCGTAATATTCATGTGTAAAATTACAGTCAAACATATTGCGCTGAGCAGCGGGTGTTTATTTAATCATTGCTTGAACATAGAGCCACTCGAGGGAGAACGTCTGTCTGCAGCGTGACAGTGTTTTGTCTGGAGCAGGAGGCTGAATTCCCTGCAGTGAACACCAGACCTCCCACTCTCTCTCTCTCTCTCTCTCTCTCTCTCACTCTCTC
>MU204349.1:6104960-6122667 GCA_017309775.1 Paedocypris sp. Pulau Singkep
CTCTCTCTCTCTCTCTCTCTCTCTCTCTCTCTCTCTCTCTCTCTCTCTCTCTCTCTCTCTCTCTCTCTCTCTCTCTCTCTCTCTCTCTCTCTCTCTCTCTCTCTCTCTCTCTCTCTCTCTCTCTCTCTCTCTCTCTCTCTCTCTCTCTCTCTCTCTCTCTCTCTCTCTCTCTCTCTCTCTCTCTTTCTCACTCTCTCTCCTGCTCTCTCTCTATTCTTCTCTTTTTCTTGCCCTCTCTTTTTTCTGTTATTGTACAATGTGTCTATTTGTACGTTCGTACATGTAGAGTCATTTTAAAGATTTTTTTACATTTTAGATTTAACATGGGTTTGTGCCATATTTTTTTTTATATTCCTTTTTTCTGCTTCTTGATCTTGTTAGTAACCTTCTGGTTGCTGTCAGCTCACTCTTTTTTCCCCCTCCTGAAAGGCAATAAAGACATTCAGTGTGATTCACTTCTGTGCAGTGATGACTGTTGCCTCGTCTTGGATATCGAGCGAGTTATTGAAAGTCTTTTGTCTGGCGTATAATATCAGACTTTTATTCCTCTGTAATTGTGTTTAACTCACTGGTGAGTGTTGGTCTCTTACACGTCTCCCTCCTCTCTCTCTCTCTCTCTCTCTCTCTCTCTCTCACAGGTGACATTAGCAGGCACCTTTATTGGAATCGGGAGGAAGACGCAGGATTGCCAAGGCAACACCAAGTACTTCCGCTGTAAGTTCTGCAACTTCACCTACATGGGAAGCTCTTCTGTCGACCTCGAGCAGCATTTCCTGGCCTCCCACCCCAACAAAATGAAGAGCCCACCACCGGCCAACATGGAGGAGAAGACCTTGGATCGCAAGGGGAACTGCATTCCACACTTCGGCCCGGATGAGAAGGCCAAGTGGGCCGACCGTGTGGCGGTGCGGGCGGAAGACGATTCCGTGGCCGGCTACTCCGTGCCAATCCGGGACTCGGAGTCGCCCAACTACACCGGGGGGGATTCCTCTCCTCTGGTGTATTTCTGGTGCAAGTACTGCAGTTTCAGCTGCGAGGCCATCAGCAGCTCCAGGCTCCTGGAGCACTACGAGAAGCGGCACGCTCCGGCCGCCCTGCGGGATGGGAGCCCGGTGGACGGGAAGACCTTTGACGGAGAGTCCAGATCTCCCCAGGACAACCAGGGCCAGCTCAAGACGGGGGGAGCAGGAGATCCCGAGACTGTGGTGACCAGCTACAACTGCCAGTTCTGCGACTTCCGCTATTCCATGGCCCACGGCCCGGAGGTTATAGTGGTGGGTCCGCTTTTGTACCACTACCAGCGGGTACACAGCATACACCGCTGCACCATCAAGCATTGCCCCTTCTGCCCCCGTGGACTCTGCACGCCGGACAAGCACCTCGGGGAGATCTCCTACCCATTCGCTTGCCGGAAAAGCTCTTGCTCGCACTGCGCTCTTCTGACCGCCTCCCCGTCCCCGCCCCCGCCCGCCCCCAGAGCCAGCGTCACCCACCTGTGTGACCAGTGCCTCTTCACCTCTGACGACATCGACTTGCTTCTGTTGCACTATGATAACGCACACACCGCGCATCCCTTACTGGAGGTCAAGCCGGAGGATGAGGGGTCCGGGGACGGGGGTCCGGGACAGGAGCGTCCGCTAGAGTTTACCTGCACTAAGTGTCATTTCTTTACAGAAGTGGAGGAGGAGATTTTTCGTCACTACAGGTGTGTAACTTCTCTTTTTTTTCTTTTTTTTTCAGTTGCTATCTTTGTGTCGTGTTTCTGCCACTTCCCTACACACTCTCTCTACCTCGTCCTCTCTCTCTCTCCACCTCCCTCTATCTTTCTTTTTCTCTCTCTCTTGTTCTTTCTCTACCCCTACCTCTTCCTCTCTCTACCTCTCTTTTTTTCCCACCTTTCTCTTCCTACCTCTATCTAAATATTTCTCTCTCTCTACCTCTCTCTCCCCTTTATCTACCTCTCTCTCTTTCTACCTCTCTCTCTACCCCTCACCTCTTCCTCTACCTCTTTTTCTCTCTCTCTCTACCTCATCCCCTCTCTCTACACTATCTACCTTTACCTTTCTCTACCCTTTTTTCTTTCTAACTTTCTCTACATCTCCCCCACTTCATCCTCTACCTCTTCGTCTTTCTATTCCTCTACCGCTATGTTTCCATCACTCCACTGTCTCATTCTCTCCCTCTTTCTCTCTTCCTTGCTCCAACTTTATCTGTTTCTCTTTCGAATTGTCTTTCTCTCCACTTGGATATTAGTCTGTCTCTCACTATCACTGTTTTTCTCTTCTTTTTGGCTTATGGCTACGTCTCTCTAATACACTCATACACCATCACTCTTGCTCTTTTTTTTTTCATTCTCCTCATTCCATCACTCATTCTCTCTATCTCTTGATAAACTTTTAAGTATTATATGACTTCTAAAACCCCACAATCCGTGAAATTGTATCTATTGAATAAATGTAGATTTACCGTAGCGCTTTTCCAAAATGGATAGAATTTGGTTTAAAGCTTCTGACAAACTAAGTTCAACAGTGTTTTATTAGTGTCGTATTTACACAGATAAGCAAAATTTTTTTTAATCAGTTTCATTTTTAACCTTTTGTACCTTTTAAACGCATCCGCACGACCGTATAAACATTTCTTAAAGCCACACTTTTTGATTTTGATTGAACTTGTCTCTTTTATACGTGCGTGATTTACAGTTTGTTTGCTGGTGTGCGAACATGCGGGAAACACCTCCGCCGCTCTCGCTCCCGTCTTCCAGCAGCTGTGCGCTGGATGCTGCCAACTCCAGACGTGAATCGCTCGCTCTACCTTCGCATAAGATCTCAATTACCCTCCGTTTTCTGCCAGAGTTTACAGGCATGTCTGCATGTGCTGCTTTCTGCAAGGAAAGAAGGGAAAAAAACGAGTTTACCGCTCCGCTGAAATCCATATGTCTGCTCGAGTTTGGCACCCGAGAAAGAGAACAGAAAGGCACTTTGCTAAATCGAATTTACGTGTTGTGTAAATACTCCAAGCCACCTCGGCGCGCCATATGTTCGATATTATATGTGCAGGCAGCTTTTCTGAACAATTTTACTACCAGTGTTTACACGGGGAAAACAAATCCGAGAGCCAGAGTTGTATTTAATCGGGCCAGACGCTTGATTTTCGAGATTTCGCTGTAGTGATACCGAGAACAAAATCCCGGTAAAAAAAAGGCTCGACGCGTCCACAAACTCAGGATTTCCCCATTTTTATTATGTGCATTTTTTTTTTTAGTAACAAGATAATGTTTTACTAGTTAGACTGTTGCGTTTAAAGAGTTTTTTAATGTGAATGTAAAAAAGTTATTTGTTTCAGCAAATTATCTTTTGTTATTTTGGTTTTATTATGACAAAAAAGTCATGTTGTCGACAGTGGTTGTGGTCTTTCTGTGTGAAGTCTGTTCGCACCGTGCTTCCTCCCACAGTCCACCACCAAAAAATCTGAACCCATTAAATGTATGGTGTTAGTGTGTGTCCAGCTCTTTGATTGGTTGGCCGATTTAAGGTGTGTCCCGCCTTCCGACTCAGACTGTGATTGGCCAGCCTCCCAACACAGGATTGGAAAAGATCTGGTCATGTTGCTGTAATGTTTAAGGAAAATAGAATCCAACGATGCGAAAGTCAAAATTTCTCCACTGTAAAATATTGTACCACACAAAAGTTGTTACACCTGTTTTTAATAATATTTTATTGTTTTTTTTATTGTTTTTATTTTCAATAAGTTCATGAAGCACCTGGTAATGTGAAGCCGTGAGTGACATGCGTAAGGGTCCGGCGGCCACAGGCTGGTTGATTCAGGTGGATGTGGAGCTGATCTGGGCAGAAAAGTTCTTGCTTTTTCTTTCCCCCTGAACCTGTGTGTGTGTGTGTGTGTGTGTGTGTGTGTGTGTGTGTGTGTGCGGCCTTTCTGAATAAAGCTCTGTTTGTATTCCGAACCCACGACCTGGAACTTCTGGAGCAGAAATCAGACCTGCTGGCCTGCCTGGAGATCCTCCTCTTCTGTTTTTTTTTCGTGCTATTTTTGTATTATCTACGTATCGGTTTGTGAGTTAATAATTAAAAATGTCAGGAGATTTGATTGTAGCTTCTCGTTCGTAAGCTAGTTATTTTCTTCCGGTTCTCTTTGTTCATTGCTGCTTTTTGCAGAGCTTTTAAATCAAGGCTTGAAACCAAAACGCTTGAGAATTGAAACCCACAGCCTTGGTGTTGCGAACACCAGCTCTGATGCAGGACTACTGATGTTGAAGAACCCACAATATAAGCCAAGCTATCTTGAAAATCAAACCTACTACTTTACCACTGCAAACGTCAGCTGCATTATTTCTGAGGCCAATGAGTAATCATTCAGGAACAACACATCACTACTTCAGATAAGTAGTTCACTACTTCTGAGCATAGTGTTTGTACGCGTATTAGTACTTGTTGCTTTATTGATTGCGTGAATTATAATGGGACTGCGTGCATTTAAAAGTTGCTTAAATTTTTAATACTGAGTACAAAATAGCCAAAAATACTACGTTAAAAATACTTACAATATTTACAAAAATGCCTAAAGTTTACTCAAGTACTTTGGTACGTATTTGTATGTTGTGCCTGAATAATCCCAGGGTTGCTCATATCCGCGTAAATACGATAATTCAGGATCGTGTCGACCATGGTGTCCGGTTTTCTTTGTGCGGACACGCTTGCTGACCTCTGCGTGTGCAGGTCCGTGATTGTGTGTTCAGCCAAATCACCCATCACATATGTCCAGTACTTCACCAGAGTAGATTTACGAGCGGAACCCTGCCCCCTCGTCTCCAAACAGCAACCCACCCATGGCGAACGTGAACTTGATATTGATCCCGAAGCCTCCCTCACCAAGTCTCGCTCGCCCTGGATATGTCCCGCTGCCCCCTGCTCTGATTAGTAAGGCACTATGGAGGGACTGAGGATGGTGGTCCGTCCAGCTCTTCACTCTTCCTTGATTTCCATTTCCGCTGAGACGTCATCACGGCTTCGGCTTGATGATGCTGATCCGGAGCTTAATTTGATGCCCTAATGCTAAAGTGTATATTTTCCTGATCTTGAGTATTTTCCACTCAGATCAAAAGCCTATTTTTATGTTTCAAAACATATTTTTCTTCCCTTGGAGCTTGTGAGTGCAGTTAAATTAAATTGGAGGTAATACAGCTTTATCGCTGTCCCTTTCTATCTCTCTCCACCCCCCCACCCCCCTCTCGTTCACTACCACTTTATCTCTCTCTCTGTCTTTCTCCACGCCCCCCCCCCTGTTTATCTCTTCCTTTCTCTCTCTTTCTCGCTCTTTCTTTTTCTCTCTTTCTTCCTCTTTCTCTCCCCCTTTCTCTCTTCCTTTCTCTCTGTCTTTCTCATCTTTCTTATTCTCTCTCTCCCCCCCTTTCTCTATTTCTCTCTCTTTCTCTCTCTCTTTATACTTCTTCTTTCTCGCTCTCTATCTCTCTTTCTCTCCCTCCCACTTTTTTCTCCCTTCCCTTTCTCTCTCTCTCTCTCTCTCTCTCTCTCTCTCTTTCTCCCCCTCCTTCTCTTTTCACTTGCTTGCTCTTTCCCTTTCTATTTCTTGCTCGCTTCTCTCTCTCTCTCTCTCTCTCTCTTTCCCTCCTTTTCTCTACCATTCCCTCATTTTCTTTTTTTTTGCTATCTTCCAATCACTCACTCATTCCTCCTTTACACTCTCCCCCTCTTTCTAAGTTCCCCCTCTCCAATAATAGATGTACAGTATTGCATGTATGTACAGTATGTACAGTATTGCCTGATTTGTCACTCACTGTTGCAAAAGACCGTGACGTGTTTTCACATTATCACAGGAATTATAAACAGATCAGCTTTTTAACGGAATCTCAGCGCTAAACGTCATATTTGCGACGCTCAGTACTTTTGATTGATATTTAAAGTCAGCGTTTTATTGGTATTTCTTTCTCTTTGATTGGTCGCCGTCTGTTGTAGAACATTTTTACAGTGTTTCTATCGCTCGATTCAATTTCGACAGTTTATATGCAAGAAAATTCCAATTAGCCGTTGACTTGGTGACTAGCCACCGGTGTGTTGTTGTTAATCGGAGGTGAACCCAGCGGACGCTCACCGGAATGCAGCTTTTTTTTTTTTTCTTATTATGTTTCTCTACCTCTTGCACCCAAGGTTAGCAAATTAAAGCAGTGCATGCTGGGAAAGTCAGACAGCAGCGATGATGAAAAGTCCTGTTGCTTGTTTGCTGCCATAAGGGGCAGAGATGTCATCTAACCGTTTCACTTATTTAGTTTTAGGGTTTATTTTCATCCTTGTTTTTCGCGGCGTCTGACTCAGAGCGGCTGAAATGCAGGTCTTGGTTTTGTTTTGTCTTGTGGAAGTTAGTTGCATTTTTGTGTCTATTTCTGATGTGACAAATGGAGAGAAATGCTCTAGTTGTGACACACTGTTTTATGTTATTGTTTTGATTATCTGTGGTATTGTTGTTATTGCCAATAGTACGACGAAATGTTCTAGCAATTATTTTTCATATAGAAATGAGATTGTTAAACAAGATCAACTATGGTCAGAGTCAGGCAATGTTTGTGAAAAATTAACATCTCGATACTTTCCACAATTTTAGGAATGTTGATAGTATTATTATATTAAAGTAAATAAATAAAACCGAAGATCGACGTCGCTGTTTTTTTAAGAAATTGCTGAATGAGCTAGATACAATTTACAATTTTATTTTTTCACTGATACAATTAGAACAAACGTTAAACCGTTTTTATTGTAAATGTAAATTGTGTCATGCATGTTTGTCAAATTATATTTTTTATGTGGAACAAGATTTTTGGAAAATACCTAAACGCAAAATAAAATTAAATACAACGTTTAAGGAGAAGCAGAGGGAGGGTTTAACGTGGTTTAAGTTTAGAGAACAAACTGAGTGAAACTTAGTTCATGATAGTAGAGTGAACTGATTTAATTGTGTTGTGATAAAAAAAAACAATCGCTAAAACTGGTCAATTTAAACCGTTTCCAGTTGTTTCCAGTTTTGACTGCAGCCATTGATATGGACACATCAGACCATCAACTTTTGCCTGGAAATAAATAACTATGGCATGTATTATTGTGTTTTTGTGTTGGATTGCAAAAATCTGGGAAATTTGCTCTGCGAAAAAAAAAAAAAAAAAAAAAACCTTTAACTGCTGTTTTTTTTTGCTATTGTAAAATTAACCTGCTGATACGAAGTAATAGCGATGTTCACTTTAACACCGTTAGTAGCGATGCTCACTTTAATCTCACCCCTGACACCAACATATTGCTTGTTTTAACTTGACTTCAAATTTTTTCGCCGACTTTTTAATAGTTTTATTTACTCTGTGGAGATTTTATCGATGGACGCTGCTTTCCTATAACAGAAACTTTTTAAAGATATTGATATCTCGAGCACTTCATTGGAAGATAGTCTGTTCAAAACCAAAACTATCGATGAATGGCAACTGCCCAAGCGGACGTCTACTGGCGCATGTAAAATAAACATAGTTTTTTGGGTGGGCCACACCCGCCCTCTGTCACTTTGACGGCGATCGATTTCTAACAGGAAGTACAAGCTATAGAAAATCATTGGTGTTTCTGGAGGCAATGTCACAGTCATTTGCTTGCAGATTAGCAGACTGCTGGTTTCTTGTGGGTTTGCAGAGAGTTTAGAGGAGCTTTGTGTTTCTTTCACCAAACAAAGAGCCATTATGTGGATGAAAATCGCTGACTAAACTGTAATTACACAACAAGGGAAGACAGATAAGTATAAAGTAGCCAGGGCGTGGATTAGCCTTCCGTGTCCTGAATGAGCCTCTAAGGAACGAGTTCTGCAAATAACACAGCAAATGGCGAATCTGCAGTTTAATACGTAATAATATTCTAAATATTTAATCATTAGCTGCTCTGCCCGAATTGAAACTTGACTTGGGATTAGTTAAAACCAAGTTTGAAATCTATGTGTTGTTATCAAGAATCATAAAAAAGGAGAAAATATTAATTCTAACAAATGACTAATAATAAATGTTGTCATCTTCTGTAAGGTGACCTTGAAAGTCTCGAAAAGCACCAAATAAATTGAATGGCTTATCATTATCATTATTATTATTATTATTATCGGTATATAAATCGGAAGACGAAAACATATTGACATGTTTTAACTTTGACTTTTAGTAATAAAAGTTCAGCCTCTTGCTTGTAAGATATTAAATATTGAGTTTAATGAATGTTGGCTAAAGAGTCTTAATAATCCTTTTCATTCACTATTTGGCTTTTTGTTTTTTTTCGCCCATTCTGCCATTCTATTTCTTATCGAGTTCCATAAGTGAAGGTATCGTTCCCCATGACAGAATCCCACAGCGGCCTCTGCTGGTGTATAATGAGCAATGGGTTTGAGTCCTTTTGACTGGGCAGAGTAAACCATAGAAACAAAAAATATGAATAAAAGTGGCCAAATTGCAGGTCAAAGCATCATAGCATGAGAGTAGTAAATTCTTTATTAACGAATCATCTCATCTTCACAGGAGAGTCCACGGCTGTTTCCGATGCCGACAGTGTAGCTTCACAGCGGCTGACACCACGACGCTTCTGGACCACTTCAACTCCACGCACTGTCCCGACTCCTCAGACCTGTCCTCCGCCCCTGCCAACGGCTGCTCTGCCCCGTCCACCCTGCGCATCAAAGAGGAGAGCAAAGGCGATCTGAAGCTCTACAGCCTGGTGCCGCCGCTGGAGGCCAACCGAGCAGAGCCGCTTCTGGCCTCGGAGGGCGTGAAGAGCGAGAGCCAGGACGAGAAGGAGAAGTCTTGGGTCCCGGGGAGCGCAGGAGGAGTGCAGAGCATGGTGTGGGTGCCCAAGGAGCGTGCCTCCTTTCCCCCGTCCTCGCTGGGTCTGCTGAACACGGTGGCGGTCGGGGTTAAAGATCAGCAGCAGAAGGGCTCGGCCTTGCTCCGGGACTCCTCAGGGCTGCTGTTCAGCCTCGGTGCAGACGCTAAAAGCTACCTCCCGGGCCCCACAGGAAGTGCTTCGGAGAAGGCCGGGCAGCAGTACGTGACGGCCGAGGGCAAGAGCGTCAAGGAAGAGTCGCAGTCACTCCTGAGGGTAAGAATCCTGCTTTTTTTCACATCTACTTTTCTACAGGAAAGCATCAGCTGAACTCCAAAACCACAACGTAGTTTTTTTTTTTGTTCACTTTCATAAAATATGTAGTTGATTTTGTTGAGCTCTGACCTGGTCACGAGGCCTGGGGTCTTGGGTTTGGGTGATGATGGTGGGGTGGGGACTTTTCTTTTTTTTTTTTTGCTTGTGTGTGTGTATTTTAACGAAGTTGTGATGCACAGGGGTCTTCTGCAGCTATTGTGGTCCTCACATTCCAGGATTAAACTCTCTCCTCCACTTTGGATGGAGCGGGGTCTACACTTAGTAGAGTTCTTGCTCATTTCTTTTGCTTAACAATCAGATAAAAGTGTTTTATTCTATTAGGTATGATAGATAATAATATATTTGAAAGACACCAGATGTAATTAAACTTGTTTACAAAGCATGTAATGTACAAAACGGTTATCATTTTTTCTTCAAGTTTACAGTAGATTTTCTGTGTATTGCATATACAGTAGTTGTATATGTTTGCATCCTAAACATACATTTACCGGTGTATTTAAACATATATATAAAGTGTATTATTCATTCCTACATTCTATAGATTGCCTGGAAATATTAAAAAGTTAACTTTTAAATTAATTTATTTTTTTCATTATTATAATAATTATTATTTTTCTTTAAGCGTCTTTTTTTTTTATTAATTTTTTTAATTTGCTCCCACTAAGTTTTTGCATCATTCTTCGTCATGCAAACGCATGTTGTGTCTGTGTCTCTTTTTTCACTATTATGTGATTTAAAACAGTTGTATAATTCTTTAGACGTAGTTCTAAAACTTGTTTTGAATCGGTGCTTTTTTTAAAGACTCAACACAGCCAATTTGATTAACTTTTTCACGTATGTCAGTCAGATGATGACGATGGGATTTTTAACTGTTCATGGAGTATCTCTACTTAAAATGAGCCCGATTTTCAGGCATTTATTTGGGCAGCTGATAAAGGTGAGCTAGCAAAAAATAATGGCTGCTTAAATATGCTCCGCTTGTGAAAACAGGAGTTGTACAATGGCGCTTTTATGTGATGTATTCACCGTCTGACATTTTAAGCAGAACTAGGCTGCGGCTAAATGACTTTCTACAAACCCAAGGTCACACGACGGCATATACCAGTGTTTGTGGGCCCGTAAAGCTCCTTGATCTTCTTCGGGGGAAAGAACGATTCTTCCCCAACTTTCTGAAAAGCTTCGGTTTCCGCTCCGTGTTTGCCTTCAAGTTTGTCCCTTCAACAGAGAACTCTCAGTCTCCCTGATGGGAATCATCCCTTCACATCCAAGAAGCATCAATGTCTGATGTAAGACGTCGGGCTAAATGGGGAAAGCGAGTGCGTGGTTCTGGAAGACGGTTGGCAGGGTGTGGTACAGTCGGTGGTTAAGTCATTAGGCTAGGCGTGTCGGCGAGTGTGTGAAAGCTCCAGGATGGAGGTGGAGGCCTAGCTTTAGCCCTCAGGAAGTGTCGAATCAGAAGATTTTTGGGACGGCTGGGGCTTAATGGGACTCAGAAGGGATCTGAAGTCCATCACGCCGCGTTTTTCAAGTTGACGCGTGAGTCATTTATGGTATTTTGAAACCAGGATCAGCCAGGGAGGGGTTCTTCACCAAAGAACCCGGAGAACCCTGTCTGGAGCCAAGGCTCACGGAAACCTGTTTGAAACTCGGTCGGGATTGGTTTAAATCATGGCAAATTAGCTTTTCGGTTGAAGAATCTGATAAGTGAGACGGTGTTGGCGTGATGAACGTGATGGCTCGAGCTGGGAGGTTTCTCCGTAACTGGAGAATTGTTTGTTTTGGAGGAATTGTCATCCTAATTCTTGCTTTTCTTATTTTTCTTGGTTATTTGATAGCAGATACCGTTTTCGTGACTTATTAGTAGTCCACTTCTGGAATTCATTAAAGTATTTGAAAGGTGAAAATAAAAAGCCAAAACGACACCAAGTTGAAGTCAGTCATTGTCAGCAATTTATAAGCGGTAAAGATGCTAATGCTAGCTTTGTGATTGTCAATTCTGATTCTCGTTATTTATGTATTCATTGGTAAAGAACAACACTACGACCAAGACTTAAAGTATTTGGCATGTAAATTTCTCTCAAAAATAAGGCAAAACCGAAATGAGCTATTTAGCAGTTGTACAAATGCTAACGCTAACATTAGGTTGATGCTTCTTATTGCGTCTTGTTTACCAATACAAGTCAATATTTATGTATCATATCAACATCAGTTACGTAAAAATAATTTTAGACTAAAAACTTAACGATTAGAGAAACATCATAAAGCAGAAGGTACAACCTGCGCGTCAAGTGCTAAAGAGTTAGCTTGGTTAGTCTCTGGTTATCCAAAAGTTCCTCAGCCGGTTACTCCTGATGTCAAAGTTTATTACTTCCGGTCCGGAATTCTCCAGCACGTTACTCCGAATCTGTCCGCTGGCGCTTTCTTCAGCTATCGCGCAATTAACCCCCCGGCGCATCGCGTCTGCGCCCCGCCACACAATCATTGTCAGGGGTTATGTTCAAAAAGGACAGTGTTTTTTGCAGTTGACCTCCCGCTAGTTCGGGGTCACGTTAATTGCCCCAGATTGATCTCCCCGCTGTGCGTAGCGCTGGCATTAGTAAACTCTTTTTTCATCTATGGAGACTAATCATGCGGTTACCCTTTTATCTTTCTTCTTAGTGAACTTCGTCATCTTTAAACATCGTCCTATTGTTATTACCTAATTAGGCCTTCCGCCACAGCCCCGCGGGTCATCTTCAATTATCTTCCTGCGACGTCTGTGAAGCTAAACAAATCGCTAACAGTCATTTGCAAACAAACTTCACGTTGCGATGAATTGTACTGGTCAGGAGAGCCACGTTTGTGCCGTGTTTTCTGTCAGCGGCTGATGCTAATTTTGTCGTACGTGCTATGCTAACATCATTTTAGCTGTGTTGCTAAATGCCACATTAGCTTTGGTGCTATGCTAATACCACTATAGTCGTGGGACTATGCTAGCACAACTATAGCAGTAATGCTATGCTAACACTATAGTAAACTACACTAAAGCCGCGGCGCTATGCTAACACTCGGATTCACTTAAACTTGCAGCTAAACAAAAAAATAATACTTAACAAAATCCTCTTACAAAGGATTAAAAATTTTTTAAAGGATTTTTTTTTTGAAATTACATTTTCTGCTAATATTATGTTGTATAACTTATTTAATATTATGTTATGACTTTTTTTTAATTTTTAGCAGTAGTTGTTACTTATAACAATCTTTATACAAATGATCCTTTTCAGAACTTCTAAGTACATTTGATGTTTTCTGTTTTCAGTGTATGGACTCTGATACATTTTTTTTTTTGTGCAAATTATTTTTTTCCTCCCAGAATGCAAAAGAACTGCACTTTTAATCCGTTTTACTAAAACGTTTTTTAAAATGCTTGTTACTGGAACGTTTCTTTCACTCTTGTGAAAAAAAAAATGTCTGCTTTATTTTGGCAAGTGTAACTATGCTTTTCAAAGTTTTAATAATTGTCACAATCTTGAAGAATCTCTTTAGGAAGAAATTGCCACATTTTCCTACATATTTCCTAGTATTTTTTATGCGCACAGTCAATTTTGTTCAGTTTTTGTCAAAAATATTACGATTTACGGTTTTTATTCGCTGTTGAACTAAATGTGCTGATTATTCCGATTCTAGTTTTTAATTTTTTTGTCACCCTTTTTAATGGAATCGTTTTTAATCCCAGATTCCTGGTCCGGACTGAGTGTTTCCCGGCTCACTTCAAAGAGACCAGGGCTCCTTTTTTTCTTCTGTAACTAATACAATCTGCCATTTAATTTGTGCCGAGTGTCGGATTAACTGGTTCTTTGAGAAAAGAGACACCGGGTTTTCTCACTAGCCCCCCAATACACCCCCCCACACACGTTTTCCCCATAATCTCAGTAATGGTGTTTTTATTCTGGATTGAAAGTTGGAGTTAGCAGTCTTGGCATGGACAGAGTGGATCTTGGTAGAAGAAGCCCGGATAGAAGTTGACGTGACAGTTTGTCCATTAATCTTCTTAACCAGGAGTCAGAATATGGGAGATTGCAATGGTTGCGTAGGACAATTAAAGACCCCTGAAATGCAGCCAAGGGCCTCATCAAACTTCTGTGGAGGACAGGGGATGTCCAGGGATGATGGGCAGGAGCCAAGATGTTTCTAGAACCAACAGGCTGCAGATGTTCCGTGATTACCGAGCGGACGGAACATCAGGCAGGTGATGTGGGAAGGTAAACAATGGAATGAAAACTAGAACAGCTGCCTTAAAATAATATTGTCTTTTTTTAACCCGCGGGTCACGCGTCATTTTTCACAATCAGAAATGTGTAGATTTTCCGGCTGTGCAGATGAGGACAAATGGATTGGTGGACGTTTTAGAGCTGGAAATTAGGAATTTTACCAAACTTTTTAATTGAAGGCTCAACTTTGGTAAATAAAAGTTCACACAATTTTAAAGTATGTTTTTAAAAATATTAGGGGATGTTGTATTATGTGTTTCTTAAAAAAATATGCATTTCATTTGAAAGCAGAAACGACACATTAAGTCAAATTAATAACCATGTTTTAATTAAATGACACAGTTGCAATGTTTTTAATGCTAGATTTAGTCAATTATAGTCAAATATATTAAACCATCAAAACAAACTTTTAATTCTTCTGAAAATAGAAAATAAACTGCCTATCTTTAATATTATTATTGCAATTTTGTTTCATGTGTTATTACAAGAAATTGAGTCAAATCTAATCTGATTCCACGTTGGGGAAATTAGATTTAAAAAAAAAACAGACAAGTACTGTACTTAAAAAGTATGACATGCAAAATACATTTACATGCAAAATAGATCAATTTACAGTTATTTCTGACAGTTTCATATTAATACACAATGTTTTGTAACAAATACGGTTTTACATATTTTTGGTGAATCCATGTTTTCTCTGAGCCATTGCAGGAAAAAATTCCGCTTTAGATAGAAAGCTTGTGGCCGGTCTCGTCTTGAGCCGTGCAGAGAAGTCGCGTGATGGGACGCCACCTGACTGACCGTTTTCACAAACCGCTTTTTGAATAAAGCTTCAGGAAATGGACGCATTTTATTTGACGTATGTGAAAAAAAAAAACCTTTTTCTTTCCGCACAGAGCCTGTTGGTTTCAAACTGATGTTGTGAGCAGAGCTATTGTGTGCGACTGTCCACAGACTTTGAGGCGCATTGTGTAGCCGAGTGCGGGAGATTAGGGAAGAATGGCCGTGTTTGTGGGTGGGAGTGTGAAAGGGTCTGAGGTGAGGAGGGTTTCTGCAGACAGATGGTTCGTCCGCTGGGAGCCGTCCACTCTCACCTTTCCTCTGGCTCTGTGCAGTGCAAGGCCTCTGGCTCGGGGTTATTGTGCTGACACGGCAACCTGTTTGTGCCATTCCCCACAGCAGAATGAGAATCCTGACTCGTTCTGTCAGTCTTTAGTGCTGTTTGGTCTTCCACCTTTTTTTTTCTATTTTTTTTTGTGGTCTGTCCGCTCTTTTCACACTTATTTTGATTCAGTTCCGCAGGTCAGTATGCGATTTTTTTTTATTTTATTTTTTTTTTTTATTTTATTTTTTTTCTGGTTGAAATATAATTTGCGTCAACTCCCGTGATGAAAACTCACACGTGCTTGTATGTGTACGGTAATAATTAATAATAAACCATAATTTTAATAATAAAATTAAGAATAAAACAATAAAGAAATGTGTATGTGTTCCATAGACAAACATATTTTTTATGTAAAAAAAATGCGTATGTAATACAAAAATATCTGTGTGTGTGTGTGTGTGTGTGTGTGTGTGTATGGTCAATGTCAATAAATAATGGTGAAAATAGTAGACATTTCAAATAATATTTGTATTTGAATTTTTGCATGTCTTTCTCAGTTCTAAAGTTTGATTAAAAAAATAAATAAAACTATTAAAATGAATTACTGAATAGAAGGAAATAAATGTGTTCACCATAATGCAATCGGTACTTTTAGAAACTAGAATTCAGTGTGGATCACTAACTTCTATCATTCACACGCAAAAGTCGACACAATAGTTTTTTTGGCTTGCTGTAGATGATGCACAGTGACGCCAGTGCGTTTTAACCAGATTATTATTATATTTTAAATCAGTTTAAACCCTTCACTGCTGCTTGACGTTGATTTGGTCTCGCACTGCACGGTTACCATACGCCACTGGTTTCCATAAAGAAGGAACTCGATCATGACTGTAATTCGATTAATCGTCTAAATTTAAGTTCCTTAAACTGCTTACGTTCTCTCAATCTACGGCTGAGCTTTTCAACAAGGCGGCGTAAATGAGTCATTGCCAGCAGAAAGCGACGCAATAAACAGCATGTCTGCTTCGTACAGGCCTGAAATGAAATTCATCAGGTCTGCCATCGTTTACATTTCCGCCCGCTGCTTCAAATTATATTTAGCGACAGCTGCTTTGATGAGCCTCACTGTACGTTTCTGGAACTGCAGCGGGTTGCGTTTCCATTGGGACGGAGGACGATTTATTTTTTTTTTTTTCCTATTGCCTCCTGTAATTTTTCACGTGTATTTGGAGCTGAAAAGCTTTATTGAAGATTGGTAGACACTGGTAAATTCTCCAAGTTACTAACTGGCTACTTGCCAATTCATTAGGGAGTTTTCTTTATTTTTATGGTTTTGTGGGTATTAATAATGGGTTATTTTTGACTGGAAATGCCTTTGAATGTTTGTGTCCTCCGTCGTGACCTCTCACAGCCCGACGGTTTTGTACAACTTGACATCCGGGAAGAAAACATGCCCTTTTTTCAGCTCTTTCATGGTTTGTACATTTCCAGTACACAAGACTGGACGCAGGGAGAATTTTAAAAACAAACGCTTGACCTTTAAAAAAAATAAAGTCGGGTCAAGCTGATCATTATATGAGCTGATTTTAAAATATAGTTGGAGTTTAGATGCCAGTATAGAAAGTGTTTTCCTGCTTTTATTATCCAATTTGATTAATTCATTTGAGGGGGAAAATGTTAGATGGTTTATTTTTCATGAGGAAACAGAGAGAAAAGCTACACGTATATGACTTAAAAGTTGCGCAATCATCTACTTTTACTTAATAACTTGATTTACTTAATACTTTTTTTAATAATAAATATAATAAGCGTGATGTAACATTTTTGGTAGATAAGGTAAGTGTTTGAATGCATTCATTAACATACATTTTTTTAATTATTGTATAAATGTTTTAATGTTATCAAATAAATGATGTAGAAAAGACAATTGTATATTTCTAAATATGCCAATTGTACATTTTGTAGTACATTTTTTCCATTTCTTTATCTAAACAAGAAGGTATTTACGTTATACAAACTTTATTACACTAGTATCTGCTGTCGTAACTTATTCACAGCGTGTTTTGTTTTCAGTAGCGCGACATTCCATCTAATTTAAAGCGTGTGCTCGGTTGTTGGAGGTGAATTATGGGTAAGTTGCCCTTTCAGGGAGTCAACCTCATTGGCAGGAAGGCGACCAAGGTTATTTTCTTTTGGCGATAATAAGTAATGGCTTATATAGATCAGTGAGTGCTAATCACAAATTCCTCCCCGCATCTCATTACTTTAGCATTCTTTTAAGCTGTTTCAGCGCCACTGGCACTTAGACGATAATTTGCCCATCAGACAGTGCTGAGTGGATCACAGTTCTTCTGAGATGCAATGGATTGACGATCCTTTTGAAGTAAAACGGCCAGAACTGATCTGAGGGTCCAGCAATGGCTAAACGTTAATCTACAGGGACCCTCGTTTTGCCACTTTTGCCGTTTTTTTTTTTGCACAATTTTTCAAAGTGGATCGGAAATGCTTTATCTTGCCATTTCTTGATGATTGAAGAATTATGTTCTGTGCCGTTCTTCTTGTTCGTCATCGGTTTCGCTTTCTCAGACTCGTTCTACCACGTTTGCTGTTTGACGTTTGCGGAAGTGAAGTGCACATTTTTCTACTAATTATTTTGTTATTCGTAACTTTATGTTCTTATTTTGTTCGTAATCAGTTTCATTCTCTCTAAGACCTGTCCGTTCTTTTTTTTTTTTTTGTACCCCATTTGTATCTAATTTGTATATCAACAATGTGCAATATTTTTCCATTCATATTCTTTATCTTTATTTATTGTTTACCATTGTGGCTGCTGCAAAAAATCTTTATTTATGTAAATTTCTCATCTCTCTTCTTCTTCCTTCTTCTTCTTCTTCTTCTTCTTCTGTGGGCAAGGTGCAAGAAGAGTCATTTCGGGAATGTTTGTCACAGATCGCTGTTTCTGGGGAAACGTAGTTACAGCGATATTACATTTGTTTGCGGACTGAATTATTTTACCATATTTTCATCGGGCCTAGCATAAAATGCCCTGTAGCCTTGCAATACATTGATTTTTTTTTTTCCTTCATCTTGCTATAGATTGATTTTTTTTTTTTTTTTTTTTTTTTTTCCCTCACCCCTTCAGTTATTTTAGGGAATTT
>MU204349.1:6122767-6222044 GCA_017309775.1 Paedocypris sp. Pulau Singkep
GTTTTTTGAAGGTTTATAGGAATTTTAAAAAGTAATTGGTTAAGTTACTCATTAGGTAATTACGTTACTTTTCAGACACAGTAATTAGAAAAGTAATTTAATTACAAAATGGTAAAGTAATAAGTAATTAGTAATTAATTACTTTTTTAAAGTAACTTACCCAACACTGGTCTCTGGTTATCCAAAAGTTCCTCAGCCGGTTACTCCTGATGTCAAAGTTTATTACTCCCCGTCCGGAATTCTCCAGCACGTTACTCCGAATCTGTCCGCTGGCGCTTTCTTCAGCTATCGCGCAATTAACCCCCCGGCGCATCGCGTCTGCGCCCCGCCACACAATCATTGTCAGGGGTTATGTTCAAAAAGGACACTGTTTTTTGCAGTTGACCTCCCGCTAGTTCGGGGTCACGTTAATTGCCCCAGATTGATCTCCCCGCTGTGCGTAGCGCTGGCATTAGTAAACTCTTTTTTCATCTATGGAGACTAATCATGCGGTTACCCTTTTATCTTTCTTCTTAGTGAACTTCGTCATCTTTAAACATCGTCCTATTGTTATTACCTAATTAGGCCTTCCGCCACAGCCCCGCGGGTCATCTTCAATTATCTTCCTGCGACGTCTGTGAAGCTAAACAAATCGCTAACAGTCATTTGCAAACAAACTTCACGTTGCGATGAATTGTACTGGTCAGGAGAGCCACGTTTGTGCCGTGTTTTCTGTCAGCGGCTGATGCTAATTTTGTCGTACGTGCTATGCTAACATCATTTTAGCTGTGTTGCTAAATGCCACATTAGCTTTGGTGCTAATACCACTATAGTCGTGGGACTATGCTAGCACTATAGCAGTAATGCTATGCTAACACCACTATAGCCGTGGCGCTGTGCTAACACTATAGTAAACTACACTAAAGCCGCGGCGCTATGCTAACACTCGGATTCACTTAAACTTGCAGCTAAACAAAAAAAATAATACTTAACAAAATCCTCTTACAAAGGATTTAAAAAAAAAAATTTGAAATTACATTTTCTGCTATTATTATGTTGTATAACTTATTTAATTTTATGTTATGACTTTTTTTAATTTTTAGCAGTAGTTGTTACTTATAACAATCTTTATACAAATGATCCTTTTCAGAACTTCTATGTACATTTGATGTTTTTTGTTTTCAGTGTATGGACTCTGATACATTTTTTTTTGTGCAAATTATTTTTTTCCTCCCAGAATGCAAAAGAACTGCACTTTTAATCCGTTTTACTAAAACGTTTTTTAAAATGCTTGTTACTGGAACGTTTCTTTCACTCTTGTGAAAAAAAAAATGTCTGCTGTATTTTGGCAAGTGTAACTATGCTTTTCATAGTTTTAATAATTGTCACAATCTTGAAGAATCTCTTTAGGAAGAAATTGCCACATTTTCCTACATATTTCCTAGTAATTTTTATGCGCACCCTCAATTTTGTTCAGTTTTTGTCAAACATATTACGATTTACGGTTTTATTCGCTGTTGAATGTTGTGAACTAAATGTGCTGATGCACATTTATTCCGATTCTAGTTTTAAATTTTTTGTCACCCTTTTTAATGGAATAGTTTTTAATCCCAGATTCCTGGTCCGGACTGAGTGTTTCCCGGCTCACTTCAAAGAGACCAGGGCTCCTTTTTTTCTTCTGTAACTAATACAATCTGCCATTTAATTTGTGCCGAGTGTCGGATTAACTGGTTCTTTGAGAAAAGAGACACCGGGTTTTCTCACTACGCCCCCCCAATACACCCCCCCCCCCACACACACACACACGTTGTCCCCATAATCTCAGTAATGGTGTTTTTATTCCTTGGCTACTTCTGGATTGAAAGTTGGAGTTAGCAGTCTTGGCATGGACAGGGTGGGTCTTGGTAGAAGAAGCCCGGATAGAAGTTGACGTGACAGTTTGTCCATTAATCTTCTTAACCAGGAGTCAAAATATGGGAGATTGCAATGGTTGCGTAGGACAATTAAAGACCCCTGAAATGCAGCCAAGGGCCTCATCAAACTTCTGTGGAGGACAGGGGATGTCCGGGGATGATGGGCAGGAGCCAAGATGTTTCTAGAACCAACAGGCTGCAGATGTTCCGTGATTACCGAGCGGACGGAACATCAGGCAGGTGATGTGGGAAGGTAAACAATGGAATGAAAACTAGAACAGCTGCCTTAAAATAATATTGTCTTTTTTTAACCCACGGGTCACGCGTCATTTTTCACAATCAGAAATGTGTAGATTTTCCGGCTGTGCAGATGAGGAAAAATGGATTGGTGGATGTTTTAGAGGTGGAAATTAGGAATTTTACCAAACTTTTTAATTGAAGGCTCAACTTTGGTAAATAAAAGTTCACACAATTTTAAAGTATGTTTTTAAAAATATTAGGAGATATTGTATTATGTGTTTCTTAAAAAATATGCATTTCATTTGAAAGCAGAAACGACACATTAAGTCAAATTAATAACCACGTTTTAATTAAATGACACAGTTGCAATGTTTTTAATGCTAGATTTAGTCAATTATAGTCAAATATATTAAACCATCAAAACAAACTTTTAATTCTTCTGAAAATAGAAAATAAACTGCCAATCTTTAATATTATTATTGCAATTTTGTTTCATGTGTTATTACAAAAAATTGAGTCAAATCTAATCTGATTCCACGTTGGGGAAATTAGATTAAAAAAAAAAAAACAGACAAGTACTGTACTTAAAAAGTATGACATGCAAAATACATTTACATGCAAAATATATCCATTTACAGTTATTTCTGACAGTTTCATATTAATACACAATGATTTGTAACAAATACGGTTTTACATATTTTTGGTGAATCCATGTTTTCTCTGAGCCATTGCAGGAAAAAACATCCGCTTTAGATAGAAAGCTTGTGGCCGGTCTCGTCTTGAGCCGTCCAGAGAAGTCGCGTGATGGGACGCCACCTGACTGACCGTTTTCACAAACCGCTTTTTGAATAAAGCTTCAGAAAATGGAAGCATTTTATTTGACGTATGTGGAAAAAAAAAAACCTTTTTCTTTCCGCACAGAGCCTGTTGGTTTCAAACTGATGTTGTGAGCAGAGCTATTGTGTGCGACTGTCCACAGACTTTGAGGCGCATTGTGTAGCCGAGTGCGGGAGATTAGGGAAGAATGGCTGTGTTTGTGGGTGTGAGTGTGAAAGGGTCTGAGGTGAGGAGGGTTTCTGCAGACAGATGGTTCGTCCGCTGGGAGCCGTCCACTCTCACCTTTCCTCTGGCTCTGTGCAGTGCAAGGCCTCTGGCTCGGGGTTATTGTGCTGACACGGCAACCTGTTTGTGCCATTCCCCACAGCAGAATGAGAATCCTGACTCGGTTCTGTCAGTCTTTAGTGCTGTTTGGTCTTCCACCTTTTTTTTTCTATTTTTTTTTTTTGTGGTCTGTCCGCTCTTTTCACACTTATTTTGATTCAGTTCCGCAGGTCAGTATGCGATTTTTTTTTTTATTTTTTATTTTATTTTATTTTTTTTCTGGTTGAAATATAATTTGCGTCAACTCCCGTGATGAAAACTCACACGTGCTTGTATGTGTACGGTAATAATTAATAATAAACCATAATTTTAATAATAAAATTAAGAATAAAACAATAAAGAAATGTGTATGTGTTCCATAGACAAACATATTTTTTATGTAAAAAAAAAATGCGTATGTAATACAAAAATGTCTGTCTGTGTGTGTGTGTGTGTGTGTGTGTGTGTGTGTGTGTGTATGGTCAATGTCAATAAATAATAGTGAAAATAGTAGACATTTCAAATAATATTTGTATTTGAATTTTTGCATGTCTTTCTCAGTTGTAAAGTTTGATTAAAAAAAAATAAATAAAACTATTAAAATGAATTACTGAATAGAAGAAAATAAATGTGTTCACCATAATGCAATCGGTACTTTTAGAAACTAGAATTCAGTGTGGATCACTAACTTCTATCATTCACACGCAAAAGTCGACAAAATAGTTTTTTTGGCTTGCTGTAGATGATGCACAGTGACGCCAGTGCGTTTTAACCAGATTATTATTATATTTTAAATCAGTTTAAAGCCTTCACTGCTGCTTGACGTTGATTTGGTCTCGCACTGCACGGTTACCATACGCCACTGGTTTCCATAAAGAAGGAACTCGATCATGACTGTAATTCGATTAATCGTCTAAATTTAAGTTCCTTAAACCGCTTACGTTCTCTCAATCTACGGCTGAGCTTTTCAACAAGGCGGCGTAAATGAGTCATTGCTAGCAGAAAGCGACGCAATAAACAGCATGTCTGCTTCGTACAGGCCTGAAATGAAATTCATCAGGTCTGCCATCGTTTACATTTCCGCCCGCTGCTTCAAATTATATTTAGCGACAGCTGCTTTGATAAGCCTCACTGTACGTTTCTGGAACTGCAGCGGGTTGCGTTTCCATTGGGACGGAGGACGAATTATTTATTTTTTTTTCCTATTGCCTCCTGTAATTTTTCACGTGTATTTGGAGCTGAAAAGCTTTATTGAAGATTGGTAGACACTGGTAAATTCTCCAAGTTACTAACTGGCTACTTGCCAGTTTTCTTTATTTTTATGGTTTTGTGGGTATTAATAATGGGTTATTTTTGACTGGAAATGCCTTTGAATGTTTGTGTCCTCCGTCGTGACCTCTCACAGCCCGACGGTTTTGTACAACTTGACATCCGGGAAGAAAACATGCCCTTTTTTCAGCTCTTTCATGGTTTGTACATTTCCAGTACACAAGACTGGACGCAGGGAGAATTTTAAAAACAAACGCTTGACCTTTAAAAAAAATAAAGCCGGGTCAAGCTGATCATTATATGAGCTGATTTTAAAATATAGTTGGAGTTTAGATGCCAGTATAGAAAGTGTTTTCCTGCTTTTATTATCCAATTTGATTAATTCATTTGAGGGGGAAAATGTTAGATGGTTTATTTTTCATGAGGAAACAGAGAGAAAAGCTACACGTATATGACTTAAAAGTTGCGCAATCATCTACTTTTACTTAATAACTTGATTTACTTAATACTTTTTTTAATAATAAATATAATAAGCGTGATGTAACATTTTTGGTAGATAAGGTAAGTGTTTGAATGCATTCATTAACATACATTTTTTTAATTATTGTATAAATGTTTTAATGTTATCAAATAAATGATGTAGAAAAGACAATTGTATATTTCTAAATATGCCAATTGTACATTTTGTAGTACATTTTTTCCATTTCTTTATCTAAACAAGAAGGTATTTACGTTATACAAACTTTATTACACTAGTATCTGCTGTCGTAACTTATTCACAGCGTGTTTTGTTTTCAGTAGCGCGACATTCCATCTAATTTAAAGCGTGTGCTCGGTTGTTGGAGGTGAATTATGGGTAAGTTGCCCTTTCAGGGAGTCAACCTCATTGGCAGGAAGGCGACCAAGGTTATTTTCTTTTGGCGATAATAAGTAATGGCTTATATAGATCAGTGAGTGCTAATCACAGATTCCTCCCCGCATCTCATTACTTTAGCATTCTTTTAAGCTGTTTCAGCGCCACTGGCACTTAGACGATAATTTGCCCATCAGACAGTGCTGAGTGGATCACAGTTCTTGTGAGATGCAATGGATTGACGATCCTTTTGAAGTAAAACGGCCAGAACTGATCTGAGGGTCCAGCAATGGCTAAACGTTAATCTACAGGGACCCTCGTTTTGCCACTTTTGCCGTTTTTTTTTGCACAATTTTTCAAAGTGGATCGGAAATGCTTTATCTTGCCATGTTTGGATGATTGAAGAATTATGTTTTGTGCCATTCTTCTTGTTCGTCATCGGTTTCGCTTTCTCAGACTCGTTCTACCACGTTTGCTGTTTGACGTTTGCAGAAGTGAAGTGCACATTTTTCTACTAATTATTTTGCTATTCGTAACTTTATGTTCTTATTTTGTTCGTAATTAGTTTCATTCTCTCTAAGACCTGTCCGTTTTTTTTTTTGTACCCCATTCGTATCTAATTTGTATATCAACAATGTGCAATATTTTTCCATTCATATTCTTTATCTTTATTTATTGTTTACCATTGTGGCTGCTGCAAAAAAATCTTTATTTATGTAAATTTCTCATCTCTCTTTTTCTTCTTCTTCTTCTTCTGTGGGCAAGGTGCAAGAAGAGTCATTTCGGGAATGTTTGTCACAGATCGCTGTTTCTGGAGAAACGTAGTTACAGCGATATTACATTTGTTTGCGGACTGAATTATTTTACCATATTTTCATCGGGCCTAGCATAAAATGCCCTGTAGCCTTGCAATACATTGATTTTTTTTTTTTCCTTCATCTTGCTATAGATTGATTTTTTTTTTTTTTTTTTTTTCCCCTCACCCCTTCAGTTATTTTAGGGAATTTCTCACACTTCAGTGGGCAGATTGAATTCCACCCTCACGCTGTGGAGTCACATGACCTGGTAGTTTTCCTGCACAAAGATATTCACCGTCCTCTAGTTTAAACTCCCACCAGTTTCGTGAAAGTCACGACGTTGGTTTGGCATCGCATGTTTGATTTTACATTTGTGTTCAGAGACGTGCCGGCCCAACACTAACGCTGCTTAGAAAGGAAGTGGAGATGCAATTACTCTACACAAAGTGCCACGTTTTACGAGGCAGCAAAGAAAGGTAAGGGAAGCGGACTGTACAGTACGAGCTGAGCATGACCTCACCGTCTGAGGGGCGGAATACACTGAACCGTTTCAGCAGCCTTCCAGGACGCCCCTGTTTATTTTTGTCTACGGAATGATGGGAAATTTGACTGCTGCAGAAACAAACTGACACCCTTGTGCAGCCAGCCGGCCATGCCAGACCAGGCCGGAATGTGTGACTGTGATTTTGTGTGTGTGTATTGACCAAGCTTCTGGGGTTTGGCTGACCGAAGCAGGAGGTAGAATGGAAAAGATGGCAGTGTTTTAAGGAAAGTTTGCTGTTCCGTGGGCCATAATGGTCAGATTGTGTTTAAAAGTGAAGCAAGACATAATCGGAGGCAATTCACTCATGTGTCTGTCCACCATGATTACATCCCTCCCCAGCATCTTAAATCAAGCCCTTTCACTTCTGGCCAGCTGCTCTCATAACATGTTTGTTCAGCGCTGGTTCCATACGCCCTGTGAGTTTCCACGCCATTTTTAACTTTTTTCAACGACAGATTAATTTATCGACTGTGCGGCTGAAAGGCACTTGTGTCCAGAACATTGCACCTTCTGTTTTGTTTGGTGGCGCGCCACACTTTGACTTGACGTTTGCAGACTTTCTGATGCGAAGTAGACTTGTTTTTTTTGCTGGTCATCCCGCTAGGGATCGAAACCTGATGCTGCTAACATGGTTTTCCGCATGTCGCTGCTCCTTGCAGGTTGGTTTAGCTGCAGGTGCACAAAATCACAAAGTTTCTTTGCTAAGTCAGTGAATTTGTCATTACGGCCACTAGGGGCAGTATCAGAATTGTTCTGCGTTTAACCACCCAAAGGAGTTACACACACAAACCCGGAGCAGTGGGCAGCCTTAAGTTGAGTCTGGGAGCATGTGTGGGTCAGTGGCTTGCCCCAGGAACTGTGAATTGTGTAGATCCCAACAGACCGGGATTCGAACCATCCATTGTGGATGGTACTACATTCATCCATAATGACCAGCCATCCTTTTTCTGAACTGCTTTGACATTCCTGGGTCATGGGGAGCTCAGAAACTCTGGGCCTGAAGGCAGGACACATTCTGGATTGGTTACCAGCCAATCACAGAGTGGGACACGCATTCACACTCATCATATATCAGGAAGGTAAGAGATTTTGTATTTGGAGAGTTTGGTAATCCAAACTAAGTGCATTTGTTCAACTCTTCGCTAGATTTATTGTTAGCTTGAAGAAAAATTCAAATCACATGTCATCTACCCATCAAAGAAGAGTATCGGAAATGTCCATGTGGGATGAATAATCCATGTAAATGACCTTCAAAGAAGTTGCGACATTGGAATAAAAAAAAAACTACAGTCAGATTATTTGAATGTTTATACGAATTCCTCTGGCGATGTGGTGACCAAATCATGCTTGTTTGAAAGCAGAGGTCCAGTTTCTGAGCCGGCTGACTGCAATCAGACATCTGTTTTAACTGTGCATGGCAAAAGCCATTGACCTGACAGTGGATTTGCCAGACATTTTCTCACTCAATCACTCTCTTCTCCTCTCTTTCATGTCCCTCGCTCCCGTCTGGGGTGTGAGACAACAGCCCAAGCATTGAGAGAAACCACCGTTGCGTGTAGATGAATAGTTGAGCCTCGTACCCAACTGCAAATGAACATCTGGCCAGCATATTGACTCCATGTGATCCGCCTGAATAATGACCAGAGTCAATCAAGATTTGAAGGGTGGGCTTTGGGGGGGTGGCGGGGTGGGCGCCCCCTGATCCTGATTTCCTCGACAGTTCAAATTGGCAGCACCTTGCGTAATTAAGAAGCAATTGGCCAAGATTAACCAGCCTTCAGACCTTGACCAATCATTAATTTGAAGTCTTGGACCCCGCGCCACCACCCCGCGGACCTCCTTTGGAGTTTGCCCAAGCTCGATCAGCTGGTAGCCATTTATCAAGAGCCTCCCCATAACCACTTTAATTGTTTTAGACAAACAAGCAAGCTTGTGGCCTAGGCTTTTTACGCGGGAAAACATGGCTTCTTTGATCCGAACAATATTCCTCAGAGGAGCCTTGGAGCTATTTACCAAACGGAGTTTTGCGCAGACGCACACGCGGCAAACAGGGGCCATGGCGCTCCCAAAAAGGCAACCGTGTGATTGCAGTTCTTCCGAGACGTGATGCTCCATTGGGATTGAGTTTAAAGCCAAGAAGCTTGGCTGAAAAAAAGATGGTGGTTTATTGGTGGTCTTGCCGTTCATCATTTAGCCGAGCAGGTGGCATTGGAGGCGAGAGAAGCGTTAGCGGGAACGCTGACAGTGGCTGTTATGCCTCATTAACGGCTGTAAATTTTCTCGGCGTTGTCACTGTTGCTCCTCGCGGTGGAAGTCGTAAGCTCGGCAGACGCGTAGCCACGGAAAACGGCTTTTTCCACGCGTCCCAACTTGACAGCGCCGGCAAATTGTTTATAGAAATCCCACCGGTGATTTGCGACAAAGATTCCCAGTGTGATACGGATAAACAAAGAGGAAGCGTTTTACGTTGTTTGCGCCGGTTGCTCTGCAACTGGTGTCGCCGTCCATCAAGGCTTCGGTTACACGGATGGTGTGAGCAGGAGACACAATCAGGAGAATGTGCAGCCGGCTTCAAATGAAGGAAGCGAGTCCATATGTGCGATTCCACACCCGTAAACAGCTCGCAGCCATTTGCAATTACGATGTCAGACATGACCGCCGCCATAATCGCAGCAAGATGGACCTGCAGTGGGCCACGCCGAGGACTTATGGGAGCTTGTCTTCTCGTTCTCACTCATACTTGTCAGCACATCTGTGCGCTGATTCACCGCTGGAGCTTCGGCTTCACCAGATTCCTTTCCTGCTGCGTTTCCACGCGATGATCGGCGACTCTGGGGACGGCTTCCGACATCTGCAGGAATAACTCAGCAGCAGGGCGGCAAACGTCAGCGGCGTTGAGCTGGAGTAGGAGATGCCGTCTGCTCTCCAGTCGTTTAACTCCTCACTGCAATCGACTTTATTCACTTTATTCACGTCACTAGCGCGCTAACATCACCGTTTGCCAGTGTTTTCCGTGCCCACCCATCTCTGTTTCTCTCGGTTGCTGGCCTTCACTCCCGCTATCTTGCTCACTCCACAGATTTGTTTAGAAAGGGGCCGTGAAGACAGGAGAGAGGAAGGAGGATGATGAAGAAGAGGGGAAGTGCTGTGTTTTTGTTATTAGAAGATGCTTTCACCGAGGAATGTGTGCATTAGTTGTAGATTGTTTCCTATTAGCAGCTTATCTCCAAGGCTTTTGGCTAAGGCCCTGTCTGACGGGATTTTTCTCTTCCTGTTTTTGAGGAAAGGAAGGGAGGGAGAGAGAGAGAGAGAGAGAGTCGGGCTGATGAGAAAGAGACTACACTGGGTCTAGGGAATTAACTGCTGCCATAGAAACCCTGAAACCCATGACACTGGCAGCCCGGTTTGTGACGTGGCAACACCCATGGCTGACCAAGCAGAACCTGTGCCCTCACCTCAGGAGGACTAAAAGCAGGACGGAGGGAAGGAGAATGTCAGCCGGCTTTTATTCTGCCGCTTGTTGAAATCAAGAGAGAAGGTTGAGCCGCCGTGTGCGGAGCAAAGATCTCAAAGGAACATTGTGGCTTCTTCAGGTCCTTCAGGTTTACTGGGATTTGGTTTCAATTTACAAATTACGCAATATGTGTCATATAGATTAATGACATCTATTTTTAATACACATTGTTTTTTGTTTAAATATACAATGTTACCACACAGATATACTGTACATCCATGTAAAAATTGTATCTGTTAATTGTTTTATTTCCATTATTGTTCCAGTAATGTCATTACCCCCCCCCCCCATTTTCATCACTATTCTTTAATGATGTTGATGATGATGATGATGATAATGATGATAATATTATTAATAATTATCCTAGAAATACAAATTTTAATAATAACTATAACATTTTAACATTCTATTTAATATTTAAGTTGACTTAAGGTTGATTAGGTTTGTGCAATGTTATTTACCAGGTATATATATATATATATCACCATAAAATGAATCACAAGTAATACATTTGTAAACAAGCCAGGTGTTTTCCACACACAGACGGAAACAGGATCCACCTTTACGTCCAGTATTTACTGCTGAACAGATGCCATGTTGAAATGGATTTGCCTGTACGTTTGGATTTATAGTTCCGGATTTAACAGTCTCTCACGTTGAGCTGGCAACTTAATGCCACCAGAAGTTCTCAGAGGGCTTGTAAAACCCAGGCGGGCACAAACTCCTGCTTTTTTACAGCTGGATGTGTTGTTTTGGACGTAGAAAACGCGGTTTTCATAGTGACTTTTATGGAGTGTAACTGGGGGATTTTTATTTTGCGCTTTGACAACAGGTAGTTGGTAGATGCAGATGGGTTTGCAGAGCTCGGTTGATCGGTCTAGACTACTGCAGAAAATTAGCTTGAGTTCCACTTCCTGTTCAGACAGCCACAAGGCTCGTGCCTTCAGAGAAGATTCTCTCTTGTGACCAGAACTTTTTCAGGTGACGTTTTTGTGGGTTTTCCTGTGGTAATTCATGCAGCACAGGAGAGCTTGAGTCGTAGAGCTCGTCAAACATGTGACTGTGTGAAAAATATTGAAAACACTCTGTTCTGAAGAAATCTAGAGGAATCTAGAGCTTTTTTTTTTTTATTAAATTTATTTTAAATTTAAATTAAACTTGAACTGAATAATATTAGGAATCTTACAGGATGAACAGTACAATTTAAAATTAAAATTTTTTTAAATCGATTATCCTTTCTCACAGGTTAAACAGTCAGTAAAAAACTGCATATGTTTGTGTAAACTGCACACCATGTAATACAATACAGAGATTTAGACGACAAATAACATTTTTTGACATGGTACAAATGTTTTAATCCACAACTAGACTATGTAGTTCAAATGACATGTCTTCCAAAAGAAAGTGCTGTCCATATTTAAAATACTAACTTCTACAAAGTTTCTCCTACAATTTGTTACGTTTTTATTTTTTTATGAAACCCTGCTATTTTTTTTTGTCGTTTCAACCACACTGAAGACTTTTCAAAACTCATCAACTCTCTCCACAAGAGGGAGAAAGCAAGACGAAATGATCCCCAATCGTGTCCTTCCTGAGTGTTAACTCTTCACAGATGTCTCTCGGCCGTCTCTCTTCAGGTCAGCGGCGTGTGATATATCCTGCACATCTCAAAGCCAAGGTCGCATTTCACTCCTTCAAGTGACTCAACCACTTCTAACCCTTTTTTTAAACCCCCGACTGCTATTGATCAGTAGCGGTGTCGCTGCCCTCCGCAGACCACCCTACAGGCCGAGCTCTTGCTCATTCTGCACACCAGATTCCATCATTTTCCTGCTACAGCTCGTGGCTCGAGTGCAAAGGTTATTGCTTGTAAAAATAAGAGTAGTTGGAAAGAAAGGGGCATCTTTTATGAAAGACTTGTGGTCGCAAAAGGTGTAAAGGAATTTATTATTCATGGATTCGGCAAGACAAGACAACAGTGAAACGCATCAATTATGGATCAGGATTGTAGGTAAATGCTACATGTGTGCGTTTGTGATGTAGTGATATGCCTTTAAATCCACTGGTATGTGTCGGACTTCACTTCACACAAAAGCAAAGATTTGAATGCACTATAGATCCCTGTTTTTCATGGATGGAGTTTGAAGGTTTTCAATTTTCAAATTTCAATTTTTTGAGAATGGTAATCCACCGTTTTTTTTTTTTTCTGTGGATTGTCCAAATCTCAATAGCAGTGAAAATGTTGTGTCTGATTCTTTGCCTGCATCTTTCTTTTTTGGCAGCCTGGCAAAGTGACCTGCCTGTTTGGTGATGGTTCAGTTTTCCAAACTGTTGGATTTAAAGATTGTGAGAGGAGGGTTTAGGACTCAAGCGGGAATTTTGCACATTTTATGTAAATACATTTAGCAAAAAGCGTTGTATTGTGTGTTTGGGCAGCCTGACAAAGTGACTTGGCAGTTTCCTAACTGAGCCTTTAAAAACGAAAGTTGTAAAATGGAAATTGGATTGGAATGTAGGACTACTATTATACATTCTATTAAGTATAAAAATTACGTTTAATTGATTGAATAATATAATTTTCTTCAGGTATTATGCTTCACTTAAAACAACAACTTTGGAATCCTGAACATTTTTCATCCTTAATGTACATTTAAATAAGCCGCAGTTATTTTACATGGAAAGACTTTTTTGATCATTTATTTATTCTATTATAATCAGAAGAAACGATAAAGTGTTTTCTACTTGACGCTAATATATTTATTTATTGGGCGGGGTCTTTTTGTTCAAGATCTTATTAAAGAACCTAAAGTGAGTGATACAATAATCTGAACGCACAATTATTTCTGGAATCATCAAACTGTCATGGTGGTGCCCACTGGTCCTCAGAGAAGCAGGCTCAGTCATGCTCCAGAAGCTTCCGGCGCTCTCATTTGCAAGCTCGGGTCAAACTGGGGACGGAATATGGGAGACTTAAGATTTGAAAGCAGGATTTTACTGCTCCCAGGAGCCGAATCTGGCAACCAGAAGCCATTATGTGTAGGTATAGCGGGGGTCTGCTGAAGTACGTCTGCTTCATGCTTGTTATAGGTGGAAATCTGTCGTCTGTTCCTGCAGAGCAATCAAACTCAAGAGATCTGCTACGAGTACAGGGCTCAGAGATCGCCTCATATTCAAAACACTCGTTTAAACCTCGCTCTTTCTCCTTTTCTGTCTGCTCTGTACCTGTCGGTCTGTTCTGCCCCTCTGTTCATCCTTGCTCTGTTCTTCTCTTCTTCTTGTTCACTCATCACTACTTTTCTTCATCTTTCAGCATCTTTCAATCGCTTTATTTCGCTTTTAATCACTTTCTTTCTTTTTCAATCACTTTTTTTCTTTCTTTTATACTTTCATTTGTTCTTTTTTTTCTTTCTTTTATTTCTTTCTAACAAACAATCTAACAAACAAACAATAAAATCAATCAATCCATTTTTCTTTTTTCATTCTCTGCCCTTATTTTCCCTCTCTTTATCTCTTCTTTCCATGTATCAGTCGCCTTTTTTTATTTCTCTTTTTTTTCTTTTCCTCCCTTTATGAACTTTCTGAAGAGACCCTTCCAACTTTCTCTCTCTCTCATTGGCGTTTCCCTCTCTTTAACTTCTCTTTTCTCTGTATTATTCTCTCGTCACCTCACTCTAGCCATCTGTCCTTCCTCTTTCTCCCCCTTTCTGTCTTTTTTCACTCTATTTTTGTTCAAATTTTTTTTCTCATTCTTTTTTTGTTCTCGTTTTTTCCTCTGTCGCTCTCTTATCCTCCTGGCACTATTTCTCTTCCTCATCTCTATTCCTCTTTGACGTTTTCTTCTCATTCTCTCCTCTTTCTCCCGGTCTACCTTTTTCTCTCTCTTTCTCTGACTTTTTCCTCCTTTCGCTTCACTTTCGCCACTCAAAACTTTTCACTTCACTTAAATCGCTTTCTCCCTCTCTCTCTCTCTCTCTCTCTCTGTCCCCCTGTCTCTCTCGTTTCCTCCTCTCTCTCTTCCACCCGGTCTGTAGAAGAACGGCGCCGGCCCTCGATGAGCATTTGTTCCCGCTGTAGTTGCGATGACCATTCAGCGAGGAATCATTACGAGTGTGTGTCTTTGTGCAGGCGATAAATTCAGCAGGCGGCAAATAATGGCAGTCCTCAAGGCCAGAGCCATGGCAACCGCTGGATTATCAAGCTAGCGGCGTTTGGCTCAAACTAGCCAAGCTTTCATTCCCCTCATCCACCTCACAAAGCCCGACTCTGTTATCTGGGTCCAATTACCTGAGAAACATCTTACTTTCTCTCACTTTGTTTATTTCTCTTCTCTTCTCTCGCTTAAACCGCCTTTTCTCTCCATCTTCTTTTCATTCAGTGCCCTCTTGTTTTTTTTTTTTTAGGCCTCACTATCCTCCAAAATCTGACCGCGACCGTGGCACACCACGTTAGGTTACAGCCGTGTTTTATCAGCGGAGAGAAGCCGCCTTTAATCGTGATTGATACCAGACGGCTCAAGCTGTTGAAAATGCTGTTTACATTCCCGTCGTCCAATCACACGAGGCCGTTCTCTCCCTGCGCTCTGATCTGGACGTGTTTAAAATCCCTCATAACACTGTCCCGACCAAATGCCCGCGGCTTGTGCGCCGATAAATGTTTCGCGCACATTTTGATGCGATTTGTTGTGGGGTTTTTTTTTTGTTTGTTTGATTCTGTGGGAATTCAGTGTTTGTTTGTTTGTTTACTTTTTGAGTTTATGAATTTTTCTCAAGTTATTCTTTTTATGTTTTTTATGAGCCTTTTTGTTGCTTAAATAAATCACAGCCATTTTTTGTTTATTGTGTGATAATTTTGTTAATGTGATATTTTGTGTGTGATATAATGTGATTTTCTATATTCTAATATTATTTTCATTAGTAAGGTAAACTCTAGAATATACGTAGAAGTAGAATATACGTTTTGCTTTATGGTTGTAAAACAATATTTTTCAGTTTCTCTCTGTCTCTGATTTTTTTTTTTTTCAACCATAATTTCTTTCCTTCACTTTCTCTGCTATCTCTCTCTCTCACTCATTTCTTTTTTGATAATTTCCTGTCTCTGGTTTTCCATCTCTTTCTCTCTCTCTCTCTCCCTCTCCCTCTCTCTCTTTCTTTTCACATTCTCTCCTTTTCTCTTTTGTCCTCCCTCTTTTCCCTTCTTGTCAGTCATTTTCTCTCTCCCTTCATCTTCTCTTTTCGTCCCTCTGTACCATTCCTCCTGTCTTTCTCCATCATTTCTTTCTGCCCCTCACCTGTAAAAGAAAGCATTTAAAAATAATTAGAAAAGTTATTTTTTTTCCTCGTGTTTTAAGTCCAACATCAGGTTTACACCACAACAGGTGGACATTTCCGGACCGTCCAAAACGCTCATTAATTTCGGAGCGAGTTTATTAAGGTGCGTATTTATTTCAAAAGCTGTTTGTCTGTGATGGCATTAGATCACAAACGCGCTTTCGCAGTGGTTGTGAGTCACGGCACGGCGGAGGTGGTCTTAACAGAGGGGCCAGATAACAATCAAAGCATGTACAGTCCCTCATTTCTTCCTCCACACTGTAGCTTGCCTTTTCCAAGTCTGTTCACACACGTTCAGATGGGAAAATGAACAAATGAATAATTGAAGAGGAGAGCTGGAATTATTCTCCTAGCCTAGAGCTCGGCTCAACCCTCTAGTCTGGGGGTTTCGACCATGTTATGAAGTTTGCTGAGTTCAGTCCGCAGGTTGTGTCACAGTGAATTCGAACACTTCTTTCGTCAACTCTGTTTTTTTTTTAGTTCGTGGGAGAGCTGTGCAACTGCGTTCCTTGCTGTTGCTACGATTTGTCGTGGAATTTGTTCTGTCGTTCTTCTCAATTTTTGTACTTTCCTCCAAATTCATCTTTGTCCATCAAATTTCTTTTTTGCGTGTTCTTCTATTGACGTTCTATAGGAGTCGTCTTTCCAGTGCCATTGTTTCATCATCAGTTTTTTTTTCCTAAGCGTGAATCATCTTCTCGTTTTCAAAGTTTCAGAACTTTTTTACTTAGGCTCCTTGTTCAGCTTCCAATGTCAGTCCTTATCGGATTCTTGTCTCTTTGTCAATCATCGTAAAAACATAATTTCAATTTTAAATTAATTTTTTTTTCTTTATGCAAAGAAATTATACTGTCAAATCTTTCGTACATTTTTAATTATTGCAGTTCAAGTTTGAGCTTCAATTTTCACCATTGAGTCTCTAAAAACTTAAACCTTTTTTTGCTGTTCTTGATTCTACTGGTGTCAACTTTTATCTTTCTTAACATTACATAGAAATGTAGGAAATTGTATTGTCTTTCCGGAAACATCTTTAGCACTATGATGGGGGACACAGATTTAGACGAACGTGACCAGCCACGTAATTAAAAAAAAAAAAATTTGCATTTCTTTGTACAACAAATTCTTGTGATCCGTCGAGAGTACAGGAATTCTGGGATTCGCTCCTGGAATACAAAGACTCCTAATTGAGCCAAAGGAAACGGTCCATCCCTGCCTACAGTTTTCCGTTCATTTATCCATCAATAATTAATAAAATAATAATTTATATTTTTTTAATAATGTGTCGACAAACTGACTCAAGCCCCACAATAGTCGCACACAAACGTCTGCTTTCAAGCCAGAGGCCTCGCCAAGCTCGCTATGAATCAGCCAGTGTCTGCGGAGCGATGGAGAGATAAGAGAGGCTTTTTAAAGAGGAGAGCTGGAAACATGTGTTTTAAATAAATGCTCCAAGCAAAAGCCCATAGCCAGTGTTACATTACACAGAGATTAAAACACTGGGAGAAAAAAAACATGCTTCAGCACTTTTCTATCATCCCTTATCAACGCTACAGCTGGAAAGTCTGGAAACTTCCATCGGGAAGCCTTCCCTCGTTCCTAATCAGTGGCCAAATGATACATGTGTGGAACTGTAGAAAGGCCTGAATGGAAAGTCTGTGCTCCTGCCTCCATCTCTTTAAGCTCCTGTGTGTGTATGTTGTGCCTGCAGGGCAGCTGAGGGTAAAATACGTCCCACAGATGGATGGAACCTAATAGGCTTACATACTACTACTTTTCTTCCTACTTTTTCCTTGTCATTTTCCCTTTTTTCGCCCCTTTGTTCTCCTCCAATAAATGGTGGGAAGCTGTCAGATGTGAAGAGGAGAAAGGGACTGTTCTGGTCAGAAGCGACGACTCGCTCGTACCTTCAACCCTCCTTTCACTCTTTCTTCAGTCATTTGTTTCCTATTCGTTTACACGTTGTTCAGCATCCGCGGGGATCGTGTTGAACAGATGTCATCTGTCACCAGATGTGCTGGACAGTTTGGTAGAAGAAGAGAAGACGCGTGGCTTATGATTCCTTAAATTTCCAGGAGATTTTCTAGATTGTAGAAACTGTTGTAGTAGCTATAACTGCTCGTCTTTCTTCTTATTATTCTTCTGTTCCTTCTCCTCTTCCTCCTTTTTTGCTGCCTTACTTCCTTCTTCTCCTTCTCTCCCTCTTTCATTCTTTTCCATTCTCCTTTTTTTTTTTACTTTCTTTGTCATCTTATTATCCTCCTCTTCAGTCTTCTCCCAGGTCTTCTCCATCTTTTCCTCTTCGCATCTTTTTCTTCTCTTGTTATTAGTCATCTCTTCATTTTTTGCTTCTTATTTCTTCCCATTTTCTGTCCTCGTCCTCCTCCTCCACATTCTCTTGCTTCTTTTTCTCCTTCTCTTCCCTACTCTTTACTCTCTTCATTCTATTCTTCTGGCTTCTCCATCTTCCCCTCTTCTTCTTTTTTTCTTTTCTTGTTTATTCGTCTTTTCATTTTTTTTGTCTAGTTCATCCCTTCTTTTCATCGTCCTTTTGTTCTTCTCCCCATCGCCCTCTACCTTCTCCCGCTCTTTCTTCTAAGAAGGAGAACATGTCTTGGCAAAGTAGGATTAGTAGATTATGTTCTACAGTTTTTAATAAGCCAATGCAACTTGTGCACCAACACGGACGTCCACAAGCGACTACTGTGTTTATATTTTATTAGACAAAGTTTGATTAAATTCAGATGTTTTTTAATCTCTTTTTAAGCCTCTAGACCTCCACATACACAGTTAAACCTAGAGAAGAGCTTGGGGAAATCCATAATCTGTTTAGAGAGTTTAAATGAAGGTCACAAAGGTTTCTCAAGTCTTTTCAGGAAAACAATATTTGTTTTGTGAACGAGCGAGGGATTCTTTTTCTTCTCTCTTAGTGTACATTAGTGAGTAAATGAAATCACCCAAAGCAGGAATGTTCTTTACTTTGCCCAAATGGTCATGGCTTTTTAACGGCGTTTAATGAGTAAAGATGTAGGGGAACGCGAGGAATCCTTGGAGTTGTTCAATTGTGATTAAACTGGAACTTGGAACACGTCTGCAGTTGTGTGGGGAATTAAAAAGTGTTATTCCAAAAACATTCAGCCAACGTGTTTGTGGTGTCGGTTGTGATTAGCCATGCTATGCTAATAAAACCTCATTATCACAAAACGACAGTAACAGCCAGACTCTCCCAGTGCCGAGCCTCAGACGAAACCCATTTCCAGGTTTATCCATCAAACACGGAACAATTCACTTTTTTTCCCAAACAGTTGCTGCGACTTGGAACGTTGCGTTGTTCTCGCGGGACAATAGCAACCAAGCAAGATCTTACACCTGCAATCAGAGTTTGTTTTTCTACTTTATTTTTTACGGGTTTGATTTTTTTTTTTTTTATTTATTTATTTTATTTTTTTTTGACATTCAATCCAATGTCAGATATAAAATATAAGCAGATTCACTGGGATTTTCTTCTGATTGTCCAAAACCCCCCTATATCAGATTTCACAATAAAAGTCCCAAGTCCATCATGTTTCAACTTGCATAAACCATCCAGCTGCTTACTCTATTTTATACATGAATTTACATATTTGATAAGGGAAATACTTTTGTACCGTAATGAAAGCAATTGAACTGATAAAATAAAAATATATAAGATAATAATATACTTTAACCGATTAAAAAATGCAACAAAGGTAACAATAATTCTAGTACAAACGAAGTTACTATGTGCAATTAGTAATAATGTTCAAATTTTTAATTTGACTTTTCTTAAAATTGTCCTGGTCTAGTCTGACGTGTTTTTTCTATTCATGCTTTTATTGTCATTGAACTATATCATTTTTTTACTGCACTGTTTTAATGTTGTTTTTGCTGTCGTTTTAATCCAACTTTTAAGTACTTTATGCTCATCTTAATGTTGAAATTGTTTTGGACAGACAACTTTTGCGTGCAACACTTTGGTCAACTTCAGTTGTTTTTAGTGCTTCATAAATAAAGCTGATTTGATTTCATTTCCACCTCAAGTACCAAACCAAACCAAAGTTTTTGGAATCTTAACGAACTTAAATGACTAGACTGGCCACGTAGAGCGCAACATCTGACTGTATAAAGCAGTGTTGACTTTTATTTTGTTTTCAAAGACACCGCGCACAGTCGACTGACTTCCTGTGGGGCGGCCATTGTAATTTCACAGGCTGTTGACCAGCTCGCGAGCGCAGAGATGCGTCGCTAGGCCGCTGATGCTCGGTGCGTTCTGCTTCCTGTGAGGCGGCGTTATATCGCAGCTCGCCTCCCTTTCGCCGGATTCCTTCATGCTAAATCAATTACGGTTACTATTATTAATCTATCATGCTGCTTCTCCAAACCGCTCTCCCTTCTCTCCCAAACGCCATCAACTCCCATTTCCTTTTTTGAAAAATGGAGGTTTTGTGTTGTTTTTCTTCGTACCGTGTTAAAGGGGGGGGGGGGCACAACAACACGAGGCTGTTGGTAAAGTGATAACATCTGCTCGGAGGTGCTGTGCGCCAGGAGTAGAAATGGTTTCCTCTTGTGAGCCTGATGTTGTGCAGATGTGCTGCTGGGCCCCAACTCTGAAATTTCGAAGCATTGTCATAACATTGTTCGACTTCTCCAGTATTTCCGGTCTTCTGCTTAGCACTTTATTACCGTTCCGGGAGCGTGCCCAGTGCTGGAAGACTCAGGAGGAAGTGAGAAGACATCTTTGGTCCGTTGATCAGAAGCTCTGTTTTGATGGGACTGGGGTTGTTGGTTAAATGGCGTTGTGGAGGCAGAGAGGAACTGGAGGGATGACTGGGATGGAGATGAGGAGCTTAGAGGAAGAGGAATGCCAGGTCAGCTGAGGGATTCTTCAAAGCATTTAAATGCGCTTCATTTGGCGAATTTGATGGTTGCTTTTGATGAATTCTTCAAATTCACTGTAGTTTTATTTTTCCACCTATTCTCTCTCAATTTTGTTTTCCTAGCCACTGTCTCACTTTTGTTTGCTCACTGCCAACTGTCATAGCTTTACGTTTTTTGCAGACACTTATCCAAAGCGGTTTTTATAATGAGCAGACCAGTGTCTTGCTCAAGGACTCTTCAGTTGTGGTACCTACTGATCTGGGATTCGATCCTCCTCTATTGGTCCAGCTCTCTACCACTAGGCCAAAACTTCCCAAAAGTACCGTGTTTACACTATTGTGAACATTACTTCGCAATGATGATCATCATGTAGCGTCTTAAAAAGATCTTGTCTGAAAATCGCCGAATGACAAGCAAAGACTCATCTAAGTGACCCGCTGAGGTTTCTGGGAAGTGGAGTTTTTTAAATCTGTTATACAAGTAAAATGACATGAAGCCTTAAGAGGCAAAAGTTAGATTTGTTAAAGGAAGATAATTGAGTATTTTAAGAGAAGTATTTAGCCTGAATTTGAGGGGGGGTCTTTTGTGGCTAGAAAATGGAGGGGGAAATGGAGGGGGGGGTACAATGTTTATGTTGGTAGACTAACAACTACTTTTGTATTATGGAATATATTTTGTTTCAAACTGAATCAAATCCCAGAAAACAGGGGAGATGGTTTGCAGTTATTCCACAACTTTTGTTTCTCTTACTTGACCAGGTGTTTTATTTTTTTTGCGTTGACACTCTTTGATTTACCTGAGCTTCAGTTCTTTGACCTTTGGGACTGATGGATCTTAAGTAGCGTGTATTAGTACAGTCTTAAGTCACATGTTGTGGAACGCCTCGTTCTTCTCTGAAGTCGACTGTCGACCGCAAGCAGTTGACTTGTTTCTAGAAGAGTTGTGTTCTCACAGACCGTGTTCATTTCCTGTTTGAGATGCATGTTTTTTCTCACTCCTTCAAAACTCACACGAACCGTTTTCTTTCGGCCGATATTGGCAGAGACACACAGATGGGCTGTCTCGTGCATTCTGTGCTAGTCGGCATTTCTGTAGCGGCCTCCTGGAGGTCCTCACATCGCCGCTTTCCTCTTGGCAGGGTTTCTTCCCCATGTGCTCTTTTAAGTCATCAAAGTGGTAATCTTCCTCGTCCATATGGATTCATGGCCGTCCTGAGCGTTAAAATCGGTAAATGATTGGGACTTGTGGACGTAACTGTCTGACTGTGAGTTTGATTTAGTTACCGTATTTTACGGACTGTAAAGCGCTCTTAAAGTGGCAGTTTCTGCGGTTGGGAGTTGGACCCTCATGCTCCTCAGATGCCACGCCCTAAGGCTGCCCACTGCTCCTGGTTGGTGCGCGTCACTTCACTGGTTAAATATTACACTTTAAAATCCTAAAAGTCTTTCCAGTCTTGTATTTTGTATCATCCTAAAATTTCAGTTAATTGATTGCGCACCTTTATAGACCCAAAAATACGGTAAATGGATTCTTCAGAACCGTTTAACGTCTCAACAGTTTTATAGATTTTGGTGATCAACCCGTGCTTTTTAAAAAGCGTTTTGTGTTGGTGTTGAAGTTTTGCTCTGTGTTGTTGGCTCTCACTTTCTCTTTGCTTTCTTTCTCCCACTCACTCTCTCGTTCTCTGCTCGCTTTTCTTTCTTGTCTAGAACTGCTGAGTCATTGCGCTAGTGGTAAGTCCATTTAGCAGCTACTCCGTCTCTGTATTAGCAACAGTGGCTGTTTTTGAAGGTCAGACAGCAGACCAGACCGCTCGTCCTGCAGACTCGGCCCCCCACTCTTCCACACGTGATGAAAGTGGGAGGGGCAAGCAGGGGTTGTGACCTATCACAGCTGGCCGTGAAGGCAAGGTCGCGAGTAGAACTCCTGTGGATACTTCTGCCTGTTTGTGCCGGTTGAGAGCAGACAGAAGACGAGCGAGTAGAAGTAAAATGAAGACGTGACTCAAGTGCCAATCAAACTCACGCTGTCAATATGAAGGACGTGTAGTTACTTTCCCCTTTCTTTCGTTTTTCTTCTTTTTCTCTCTTTGTTTAGCTGTCTCTTGCTAATTCTTTTTTTTCTCTTTTCAATTTTTCTTTCTCTTTCTGACTGACTTTTTATCTTTCTTTTTTTGTCTTTGCCTTTCTTTTTTTCTTTCTCTTCCTCTTCTCTTTCCTTTTTCCCCTTCTTTCTTTTTGTCTGTCTTTTTTCCCTCTGCCTTTATTATTTTTCTTTCTCTTTTATCATTTTCTTACTTTTTCTTTTTTGTCTCTTACTTTCTCTTTTTTTTTTTAATTAGAAAAAAGCTCCTTTTTACTGAATTCTTTACTAACACAACTAATGCTGTGATTTTTTTTTTTTTTATCTTTATGAAAGAGGGAAAGGTTGATAAATATCCTAAACACATTTTTACGAAATAATAGAAAAGTGTTTCAAATGCATTTTTGGAACCTGGATTGCGCTGAACGGAGCTTTGATTTAGTATTCTATTCGGAACCCAGAATTGAAACTTTCTGAAGTACTTTCTCTTTAAATCAGGCCGTTTGCATTCCGCGGACACTATTAGAACGTTCTATTTTACTCACAGTTTGGTCTTGCCGGCAAATGTCAAGGTGGTCACCGGCGACAAGCAGAAAATCTATTTCTCCTCTCCACTCTTGCTTGGGCACTGGCCTCTGGAACTCTGAAATTGATTTTTGAGGGTGTTTTTTGCCACCTATGCCACTCTCTCGTGATCTGCGGGTAAAACTGTTGTTAAGACCCAAATGCCACCCAAAGGCGGGTCGATGTCTGATATCAAGATTAGAGGTAATTCAGTAATACTTAAAATAAACACAAATAAAGAGCAAGAACACCTGATAAATGAGTGTTTATCTGTCAATGCTACTTACAATGTATTAACATTTTTGTGCTCTGTTTCGCTTCACTGTCACTGACAATTTTATTTCAAGAAAAAAAAAAAACCTTTTCATCATTATGAATGTTGTTAATATAATATAATACAGTAAGAAATTAAGAATATCACAAACACTTGAATCCAATACAAATGGGATGTAAATACAGACTTTAATACAACATGACCATAAATTATTTTTTTGTACATTTAGTAAAATATAATTTAATATTATATTTTAAAAAGTCATTTTTTTATGATTTTACTTGTAAAAAATCCAGAAGTGTCCGGAAGTGACTGGTTTCCTTTGACCCACAACTGCGTCTACAATTGTGTGTGTGTGTGTGTGTGTGTGTGTGTGTCCGTCCCGTGTGCTAAGAACTATTTGAAGCATCTTGTTCACCGCGCAGACGCCCTCCTCACTTTAAATACCTGTTGGCGTTCCCGCGGCGGGTCAGCTCCGGTAATGAAGTATTGAATGCGGCTCGGAGGAGCCATGCTGACCTTTCGCTCGCGCATCGATCCCAGTTTGGGGTTTGACAGACGTTCGTTACGAAGGTGAATTAGGTCTGTGATGTCACCAGGTGTCTTGCAGAGCATTCCACTCGAGTGACACCTGAAATTAACTAGCGTTGTGATGGGACTGATCCGCCACCAGACCGTCACACGCCTTTATGATATGAGTTCCATTCAAGACACAATAAAGTAGGTGCGGGGCTGTTAAAGCCGCTGCCGTTTTATCGATCTGGGGGGAGAACGTTTTGTGTTCTACTTCCACCGGCTACTTAAATGTGACGGCCCAGACGAGCGATTGCTCAGTAGAAACGTTTTTAGGACGTTTTGGCACACGCGGCGGTGATTTTCGCCGTCTCTGTCGTCATTGCTTCAAGGATAGGTTTGATGTTTTATAGTTCATACCTTTTCGGCAATAAAACACTCAAGGCCCGTTTTCTAAGAGGTTGCTTCAACAAAATGTCCATATGCATCATTTGCGGAAGATTCACGGCGCGGCGGCGAGAATCCAAGGTCGCGAAATATAGTTCTCGAATCGAACCCAAAAGCCCGGCAAATGTGTTCTTTCCCCAGTTCTGTGTCTGCAAATGGGATTTCTCTAGTTGATTTTGGTTTTTATTTATGTTGAACATGAATTTTGTAAAAAACAAACATTTTCACGAGAAATGTGAAATCAGAACATAATTGATTTAAAGTGCAAACTAATGCATCCTGATTAATCAGACAAGCCGCTTTTTCAGTCTAAATTCTAAATCACAGAAACGCATCATATTATTTACGGAAGCTTTTTGGACCAAAATTTAGTTAAACAGAATCAAAGAACGCGAGAGAGTAATCAAAACGAGTCAAGTCAGTCCCGTGCATCTATAGATCCATACATCCATCCCTTTTCCTCCACTTATTCAGAACAAGTATCTGAAAAAAAAATAAATTAGTTCAATCAGTTCAAAACAGAACTAGTCAATTTAAACTGTATAAATCCTTTAAACTCTTTGAAAACGATGTATTTTTCAATGAACAAATGAAACCGAACAGTAATACTTGGTTGTATGTTCGCTATACATTTTCATGTTGCGTCACATTTTAATTTGCCCTATTCAGGAAATATCTCCTAAACGTCTCAAACCAGTTATTAAGAACTAATTCATCAAATCAATGAATTAGTCAAATCAATCGACAACCTAATCAACAACCCAATAATAGTCTTCACATTTCTAGGTGGATCTTTATTTTGAATCAAGCATATTGTAATGTGGACCCTCGAATCCCAAACTGGTGTTCTTTAGTGCTTTGTCTTTCAGCTCTTAAAGCACAGGTAGTGTTTTCCAATCAGCGCTTGTTTGTGGTTCAAAGCTCCTCTCAGTGTGGTGAGACTTCAGTGAGGAGAACAAAGTGACCCGTCGCTCTTCTTCATTCCCCGTCATGGCTGGTGTGATCACTGCCCAATGTTAGATAGCCTTCGATCCGCTTCTCCAGCCATGTGCACCACGTCAAGCTCAAGCCTGGACCTGTTTGCTGAAAGACGCCACGGCGCCAAAAACAGAAGAAGTTTTAATTTATGTATCGATCACATCTGTTGTGTTGGTCTCGGTGGGTTCCGGCGTGAACAGAACTTCATGGGTGAACACCTTCCATAACACACATCAGCCTCACGGTGGAACTACTGATGAGAAACCATAGAAATGATCCTGTCTCTCTCTCTCTCTCTCTTTCTTCCTCTCGCTTTCTCTCTCTCTCTTTCTCGCTAGCTCACTCTCTCTCCATTAGATTAGGTGTGCCAGTCATCACTTTAATGGTTTCATTTACTTTCTTCTGATATGAGTAAGTGGAAGTGATATGAGCAATTGGATCTCAAATATATTAAGTATGATACTGCATTTATCACCGTGATTGCCCACTGACTTAAAATGACACGTCCACATTGACAGATCCTTAATCCAAAACTCAAAATTAACATCTAAAGTATGGCAAATGTCTCCTGCGAGGTTTGCGCGTACTTAAGATTGACCACCAACCTCAAGCGTCTCATATCAACCTGAAGTTAAAGAAAACGTCTGCTCCTGTAATGGCGTTTAAAGTGTCTAAAACCCTCACAAAATTGTTTAAAGTGTCCGATTTCCATCCGAAAACCTAGTGGTGTTATCAGAACGATCCTTCCTTTTCTACTGATTCAATCGTTTCCAAGATCTGGGCGTCTTCCTCAACACCAAACGCAAGGAACTTCACAGCTAGCACGATTCATGTTAAACTCTTCACTAGTTCATCTAGAATTCAGGAATTTTGGGGGAATTTTGCGCACTTAAGAATGCGTACCAGTGCGTACTTAAGAATACCCCAACAATTGTGGGACGTGTCACAAAATGCCCACGCAATTAAATCTCTTCACCTCTTGACCTTGAATGTGATTTACAGTGGTGATATTAATTAAACGTCCACAAACGAGCACATTTAGCAGATTGGTGGGGTAATGAACGATGGCTGGACCCAAAGGTCAAGAAAGTGTAGTGTAGGCACGTAGCAACGGAGGAAATGCTGATGCTGTTGTTTCATTGTTAGGTAGCTCCAGACTAGACAAGAGGCTGGATCGCCGTCTCCGATAGTCCAGTCGCTATAAAAAACGATACCGGTCAAGTAGTTAGTTTGCCTTGGGCAGGTAGTGGTCTTCAATTCAGTACTTTTCCAGAAGGAGTGGGAAATGGATCCTATCAAAACTGGACTAGACAGTCTAGGACTAAACATTCTAAGATAAAATAAAAATAAAAAAAATTCTACTTTTAAAACAATATAAAAAAATTGTTTTTGCGTTTAATAGTTTAGTTTAACGGAATGTCTTTTTTGTTTTTGTTGTTTTGACCATGACCATCCACACACACCTTTCAAACAGTCAAGCCACTTTGCCAGACTGCCAATATTGTTTTTTTCTCAAATCTGCATTAGTCAGGGTGAAGATGATACACTGGTGAAGAAATAAAACCTTTTTTTAGACTATAATGTGAATTTTTCATCCATATAATGAAGCAAATAAATATATTGTGAATTACAATAAATATATAAATATTATTATTCTTTCATATAATTAAGTGAATAGTTGACATTAAATTGTTAAAATTTGAGTAAAAATAAGCAATTAAACAATTGCGTAAAAATACCTTAAAAATAGGTCCTAGAAAAGCAGAAAATTAAAGAATAGCACCGTACTAGACCGAATAAAAACATACTAAAAATGCTTTTGACATCCCCATATGAGAAATATTTGTTTCCCCTGTTTTCCCATCAACTCTGTATGTTCAATTGCAGTAACTGAATAATAGTTGAAAGGCAGTTCCAGTTGCACTTTCCCTGTCTCGGTCTCTTTGAATGTGGAGGCCCAAAAATTGTGTCCAAGAATAGATTTTGGGCTTGTTTGGCTGGAGCTGGTGGTCTGCGCGACCTGCCCGCTCTGATTAGCTCAGCGCTGGGAAATGAGAGGAGCTTGTCAGGCCAGTCGGGTCAAGGTGAACATGACCATGAGGATCTGACAGATGTCAGAGAGAGAAACTTCCTCTTTTCCTTTCACTTTCAAGACTGTTGTAAAAGTTATAAAACTTCAGTTCAGTTCCATGGAACATTGCTGTTTTTTTTTTGTTGGACTCTTTTCAATCAAAGCTTTATTTTGTGTTGGAGTAATTTACATTTAATTTTTTTTACTTTATCGATGGAGCTGATGGACCCCCCCCCACACACACACACACACTCAAATAAAAAAATCTGACATATTCTGTTTAATAACACAAGGCCATTCATCACAGGATTGCTTGAAAACGCCAGTAATTACACAAATTTAGCACAATGAAATTCCCACGTTGTGCTGCTGACGCGGAGCTGGCTTGTTCAGGGTTGCCAGGCAATTACAGCTCCAAACTGTTCTGCCATCACACAACTGGGCCACGGTTCTGCCTGATCTGCTTTGTTTTGAATGATACCTTGTAAAACTGGAATATGGATTATTTCAAGGATTTTGTAGATACCCAGGTAAAGTCACAGCTGATTGAAAAAGTAAAAAGGGTCATATAAATTAGCAAATCTTTACATAAAAATTTGTGTTACGTAAATAATTTTCTTGGGGAAAAAAGAGGGGAATGAGAATAATTGTATACAAGTAGAAACCAAATGTGACAAGGCGAATACACATTTGTGGCACATACTGTTTTTTTGCCGCTCAAAACCTTGCAGGGTGTTTATAATCACCAATATCAGGTATGCGTGTAAATACATGCTTATTTCTTTTAAAAAATTACATAAAAGTTAGACGTGCATTTAAGTATTTATTAATTTTTTAAAAATTATTTTTAAATAAAATAGCGAGTTTAAAAGTCACGTTTAAAAGAGACAATTAATTTTTTAATTTATTTTGTGTCTGAAAAATGTGGGGTGTGGTTATGTTCGAGGGGTGCTTAAATTCCTGTAAATACGGTAAATCAAATGAATTCTTGTGTTCGTTTTTCTTTATTTCAATAATACATTTTATAATTGTAATACATTTAATAAAAAAATCTTTAACATGTAAAATACATTTTTTAAATAACATGTAGATAAAACCATGAGTAATACAGAACGAAAAAAGACAATGCTTTTCTCAGCAGGGTTTTTTCTTTTATGTTTTGTAGAACTTTTTAATATTCAGAAAAAGTGTCACTCGTACTCAATATTTTAGATTGTATTGAGACCAGCTTCATAAATCGAGTGGCGTTGTTTTGCATGGGCTCTCTGATGCCTTTGAAACCTCTCCGTGACCTGGTCTGAGGTCAGTGGCGCAAACTCCACGGAGGCTTCATTAGCGACTGTTGCCGGGTGACACTTCCTTCCTGTGCCCGAGTGATTCCAGCATGATGGGAAAGCTCACAGTACGTTTTAAGCCCCTTGGAGTTTGTCGCACCACTGCTATATTTAAATTAGCAGATCGGTTTCCCTTCAATGTTTGAGGTTTTAATCAGCTTTTCCATTTTTGTACAAATACTATTAAAATTATGATACTATTACGGTATGTTCGTTTGATAGGTTGAATCAAGCACATGACTTCCAGGTTTTGAGCTTCACAGCATCTGTGACAGAAACTGGGATACATTTTGATTTTTTTTTTTTTTTTTTTTTTTAATTGTAACGTCGCACTTTCTCGAAGCCACAAACACTTGGTGTGAGTTTTGTGGTGCGGAAACTTGAGTTGAGTGGAAAGAGGATCATTGTCTTTTTGAGGAGAGGCTCAGATTTAGGAGCTGATGTTGCTCTCTCTCTCTCTCACACACACACACGCACACACACACACACACACACACACACACACACACACACACACACACTCTGTTTCCCTCCAGGGCAAGGTGAATGGAGGTTTCTGTATCTTCTCTTCTACACAATATTACAGCAGAGACTATTAAAATAAAGGGTGCCAGAGTTTTGCCATTGGCGGTTCCCACAGTCTCCGTTTAATTCAGTTTGGGGCATTAGATTTGATTTATTTATTTAGCTTTATTGCTCTCTGCCTGAAGATAAGAAACATTTTGAAGTGTGCTTTGGTTATAGTAGTTACCTTCAAATAGTAAACCTTAATTTGCAATTTTTTTGTAATGCTTTTGCATTACATTTTTCTAATGCTTTTGCATTTTTGTTGAGATAAACACAGACACACACACATTTACTAAAATATTATCCGTAGTCTAACTTTACATATAGTCTATTATTACATATACATATATACATATATTGTCTGTTTTAAAATAAATAATGAATAATAAAAATCAATGATGAGTGCCGTATTTACGCGAATATAAGCACCCGTTTTTTCCAACATTAGCGTCTCAAAAATTTGGTGGGAACTTAAAATTGCCAATTTATAAAATGCGCGTAAATATCAGTGCTGACTTTTCCACATTTCAAGTGAGAAGCAATCACAAATAAACGGAAATACTTTTATTTACTTTTAGTTTTTATTGGCTTTTATTGGTTTTTATTGGATAACAGAAATAAGTCACGCAACAAATTATTACATGTTATTGGAACATTATTACAGTAACATTATAACGGTTGGAAACAAAGTTAAAAAGCGTTGTTTGTATCTATTATTCAAGTAAAACGATATTGAAATAATACGAGTCACAAGTTAGATTTTTTAAATGAGGAAAGTTGACGTAATTAAACCAGAAATGTTAAAAAAATTTAATTACAATTCTTTTTTTTTTGTACCTGAAAAATCAGGGAGGTTTATATTTGTGCAAATGCGGTAACCAAATACTTTGTTTGTTTCTATCTCTGGACTAATGGTAGCAGTACGACACACACTTGGCGGTGAAAGAAGTTCTCAGGTTTTGTTTCTCCTCACCATTATCCAGTTGTATTACTGTTGTAATAAATTCAGTTACATAGTCATAATTTAATCTCGCCATTTTATTGTGTTTGTGACTGTGATTCACCAAGCATCATTTCAACATTTTAAATGCGTTTTGAGTTTGACAATGATTTGCTTTCGTCACCTGTGACATTGCTGATGCTAATTGAGATCATCCAATCAGATCCAATCAGACTGATGCTGATGTATTTAAATCAAGAATTACAATACATTTCTCTGAGTTATTGAGATGGGTAGCAGTTGTGCTGGTTCATCACGTGGGACGACAGGAAGGCCTTAGCCAGGTGACAGATGACACGTTTCGAAGCCGCTGTGGCTTATCCAGACTTCCTCTCCTGTCACACAGAGGCGATGTGTTCTCAGAAGAGGATACCTCATATCTGAAGAAGACCTAGATAAGGGACACGTGTTATATCTGATAGTGTCAAAAGGCCTAATGCCTTTTGTAGCAGTAAGAGGAGACCATGGCATTGTTCGGCCCCTGAAATAGATTATTCCAGAATACGGAAAGCGCTGTGGTGTTTACACGAGAAGGGGAAAGACCTTTGATTTATCTGCCTCCGTCAGCGACTGGACGCATCCGCCCCATGAGTGAAACAGATCTGCGTTTCACACTTCCAGATGCTCGTCTGCGTTCGATCTGATTTGGAAAGAAAAGGAGCAGTTGGCGCCGTGAACTGATTGAGATTTGGATGGAGATAACAAAACTGTGGAAATCCCAAGGCTGTCTCCGAGGAGAGAGTTGCCTGGACTTTTTCCTCCTATGGTTTTCTCATGAAGATGGATGGAGAGGTGGACAGAAGATTGCATTGTGGATGGTCAGAGTTACAGAGGGAAACATGGAAAAAATATTGTTGATGTATTGGTGGAATTTATGTAGAATGAGGGATAAATAAGGAAACAAGGGTAGTGGATGGACAGAGAGTAGTAGAGATAGACGGAGGAAGAGAAAAAATATGGATGCCTGCATGGAGTAGAATGGACAAAGAAATTAAGGAATGTATGGATGGAAAGAGAGTTTTAGAGCCAAATGAAGAGATGGACAATAAAAATTAGAAGGATGGAGAGAAGATAGGTAGATCCATGATAAACACAAATATAGAGAGGGCTGGATTGATGGACAAAGAGGAATAGAAAGTGATGGATGGATGCATTTGAAAGGATATTTGAAAGGATAGATAAAAACAGAGGGATGGGGTGAATAGGCAGAGAGCAGTAGAGAAAGATGGAGGAATAGAAACAATTATGGTTGTAAAGAATGGACAAAGAGATGGATCGGTGGATGGAAAGAGATTTTAAATATGGGAGGAAATACAACAATAATGTAATGGGTGTTTGGTTGGACAAAGAGATGGATGGACGGATGGGTGGATGGAAAAAGATTTAAAATATGGGAAGATAGACAAAAATGAAGTGATGATGGATGGATGGACAAAGAGGAATAGAAAAAGTGATGGATGGGTGAAAAGAGAGGTAAAATATGTAAGGAAAGACAGAAATAAAGTGATGGGTGGGTGGATAGACAAAGAGTAATAGAGATGATAGAGATGCTGGAATAGAAACAAGTCGTGGATGGATGCATAGAGAATATAGAGTTATTGATATGGATGGAGAAATCAAATACAAAAGGACAGATATTGACATTTATGGTTGCTTGTAATTGTGCAACATTGTTCTTGTTTAAACCGTATTAAGGAGTGAATGTGTTGTTGGAATAATAAAGACCATGAAGGCCAAACGTCCCTGGACTTTAGCCAGATTGAAGCTTTTATAGAAGAAATCCAAACAGTTTCAGGTCAAACTCAGGAGTGTAATCAGATCTCCAGCGAGAGCCGAGCGTCTTCATGAGATACGGCCTGATGGCTTGATCTGTCTGCAATGGTCTCCAGATGTTTGAAGCCTAGCGATGGCACCGGCGGAGCCTCCAAATGTTGACGCTGGATTTGCGAAATTGAAATTGTCAGTAGGGGTTCCTGTAATTTCCCAGCAGCTGATTAAATAATTGTTTATTTAACGTGAGACCCCGCGGAATGCCTAAGTGAATTATGGGTAATTTCATTTCGCCAGGCCTGTGTGTAAACAGTCTCTTTAAACCCACCCAAAGCATTATTAGCTCCTATTATGTCCATGATGTCCGTCAATCTCACAGATCCTTTGCTTTTCCGTCTTCGCTCGGCTCAGTTTTTGACAAGTTGTTGGCTGTAATTTCGCTCCAGGAAGAGACTTTTTTTTTTCATAAACGTTGCTGAAATTTGACGATGGGCCGATGTGGTCAGAACGTATGCAGACCATCGATGTGCGATTTAGAACGGCGTTTGCTTCTCATCGCTCTCACCTGAGACTCCCAATGCAAAGCTTCATGGGACTTTGGGAACGAGTTTGTTAAATAAATAGATGTAATTAGGTCCTGCCTCTAAGTACGTCGGATTCTTCTTACCCGGACCGAATTAGTCCAACTCCTCCGAGCGCTCGGCTTCGTAATCCATCACACAATCCGAACGCACCCACGGAAAGTGCCGGACTGCACACGGGTCGTTTATCACGGCTTGCCATGCAAACCGGAGCAGCCATTTTGTCTTTGCTCTCTGAGTACTGTGCATGGTGACTCGTCAACTAAGATCTGATTGGCTACCCAGTATGTCAATCAACCGACACATTTATAGCGAAAATAGATTTTTTTATTGGTACTTAAGGGAGTGGATGGGGAGTCTTGAACAAACTGGGCCGACGAGGTTTTGACTGGGACAGTCTTTGATTTTTACAGATGGTGGACTGGTCCAGTTGATAATGGAAAAGGAAGTTTGGGATTGCACATCATTGAGGAAAAAAAAGACTATTTTTGCTTTTTCCTGCGTAATTGACCTTTGACCCTCGCCCATTCAGTTCTTCAGTTTGATACTCTATTTCATTTGAAGTCGTTCTTCTTTGTAACGTGTATCTGAAGTATTCCATGACTTTTATCTCCTGCATGATTTTATTTTTAAAGTGGGTTAATTTAATGTGACAGTTTTTTCTTAATTAGATTTTGTTATTGGATTTTTATTTGCTTATGTTTTTGTAATTGCTATATTTGCAGATGCAGTACTACACAATTAACGCAAATATATATTTTTTATTTTTTTGATATCTGGTTTTTATTTTTCTAACCTGAATCAACTTACTTTAGATTTGACAGACGTTTTAGTCCAAAGTGACTGGCAGTGTCAGCATATTGTGTTCTGTGTCTTTCTCGTGCGTTCTAGTTGTCAGAGAAAACCATACTTGAGTAAAAGTACTGGTGCCTTACTGTAAATATTCCTCCATTCCAAGTTACAAATCACCAAGAAGACTTCTAAAAATTGTGAACCATCCAAATTTAAAACCACTTAAGTATTTTACACTTAAACATTTTCCTGAATTTAGGCTAAACAAACGATGTTTCAAAATAGATAAAAAAAAAAAAAAAAAGAACAAAATGTCAATCTCAGTCTGAAAAGAGCAAGATGGCGAAATCGCCTCAAAGTAACAAGTAACACAAATGTAGTCAAGTAGAAAGTAAAAGTTATATTTTGGATACAAAGTAGCCAAAGAATACTTGGTTAAGTCCATTTACTCAAGTAAGTTACACTACTGCTACTGGTCCAGAATTCAAACCTGTATCTGTTTGGTCACCAGTCCAGCCACAGCGGCTAAACTATTTTGTCAGTCTGAGTCAGTGAGTTTTGAGTTATAGCGCTTCAAATCGTATTGAGCCACTGTGTACACAATCATACAAGCGTCCTGGAGAACTAAACCCGGCTAATTTGAGGCCCGGCAGAAGTGAACGGAGCAGCCGAGAAGATGAATGAGCAGCCGTGTGGACGCTGTGTGTGAATGGCGTCTGCATCCACTCTCTCAGCGCACTCGGGCAGAAGGAACGCCAGCGATTTGGCGCCGGAGCTCAGAAGACCAGAGAGAAATCCACATGAAGCTGATGACGGACCGTTTGTTTGGCTTGTAACGCTAGAACTGGAGAGGAAAGAATAAATCAATCAATCATGTCCAGACTGTCAGTGCGAGCATGTGGCCACCAAAGAGACCATTGAGATCAGAAAACATAAACGCTCTTGGATAGTAAAGTACGTAGAAAATGGCTGAAACCGATGTAAGTTGGGTATAATTTGATCTACAGTTAATCCTTAACCACCATTCGAAGGTGTGTGAATTATTTCATGCTGCTTGTACTTTTTCATTCATGCATTTAGCAGCTGTTTTTGTTTGAAGCGACTTTATGCGTTTGGTTGCGTTCAAATGTTGAATTGATAAACTTAAAATATAATAAATTAATTTAATAAACTTCCGTTTGTGTCAAAGCCAAGATGATTATGATTACATTATTACTACTCAAACACAAGAAGGATTTTGTTGAATGAGTTAGTCACTTAATTGTAATTTTACAGTTACAGCTTTACATGTATCTTTTAGTTTCCACAAACACATTTTTCTAAATTACAAATTTCAAAGTACGAATGCACTTTAATACTTCAAATGTACTTTTTCTTGTTTTTTTTTCTCTTTATGGATAATTATTAATTGATTATTTGAGTTTCCTAGATGTATTATTTGTATTATTTTATAGCTATAAATCTGCAGTAAGAGCAAATTAATTTATTTCCACATTAAAACAGATTGGATTCCACTGGAAGATCATTCAATACTACAAAAAAATGCAAAAATGTTTTGCAACATTTCCATGTGCAAATAGTCCCATGAATACAAAGGAGCAATTCCAACAACCTTCAGTACCAAAGCGCAATTTAAAAAGAAGGATTTAAGTGCCGATCTACGTAAGTGTGAAAGAGAAAGAGTCGCGGCGCTAATCCAAGGGAGGAGTGTTGATCTGCTCAGCCACAGGATTACCCAGGATTCCCCGCCTGAGACTCCAGACCAGCATCACCGTGACTTTACTCGCGCTGATAGCTGGTGGAAAACATCTCCATCTCATTAAGTTACGGACATGGTTTTTATTCCTTACGGTCTCGCCGGCCACCGTCGCTCACTCTCCTCATACCTGTGATTAATGAGTGATGCCGAGGCTTCGGCGAAGGTGAGATCATAATTAGTTTAGCCGAAGTCGGCCCTCCGACGGCACATCTGGACGGAAAAATCGCCCTATAGGAAGCTGGCGCCGCCCCAGAACTTTTTACTGATACGTTGTGAAACACCCGATGAATCAAGTGCCCGTTTCTGTGCCAAAAAAGCTCTACGGACCCGCTGCCAGAATTATGTCTACTGAAAGCTTTCCATTTAAAATGTATTAGAGCACAATTAGGAGCATTGTGCTTCTCTGGCAGGAGAGATGTGCTTCCCGCTCAAGACTAAATAAATCGCACCACACGTACACGGCTAAATGAGTTTCACAGACGCCGTAATGGAGATAATTCCTGTGATTCGCCCCGACTGACTCAGGTTGTAGTTTTGTCGAGGTGGTTCGTCTGGTTCCCCGACGCTCATTTCATCATGCTATGGCTTTGCTGGAGAGCTGCTGGGGTTCGCCACACCAGAATTGTGTGTTCAGAATTGCCAAGGAAAGCTGGTGAAAGTGCGTAATTTATGCTTGTGTGTGTGTTTGAAAGCAGAAAGCAAATGTTTTCCCTGGGTTTGGTTTGTCAATCATTGTTTGATTTCTTGGCAGAATCAGCTTGATTCCATTAATCTCACCTCGCTGTGATTGGACCATTAGACCCATTACGTCCCTCAGAGTTCTCCGCCGCCTCTTTGTCCCATTCTTCTCCTCTAGTCGTTTTCGCTCTCGTTCTCTCTTTTATATTCACCTCGTGTCTTCACGCTGGGCTTGAAATCTCCATCCATTCCCTCTTTTTTCCCCCCACTACAGTCTACTTTTTATTCACTTTTATGACTTTCCTTTTTATGATTTCAGAGACGACGGGGATCGGGGGTCTTCTGTGCCAACTGTCTGACCACCAAGACCTCTCTGTGGAGGAAGAATGCCAACGGCGGCTATGTGTGCAACGCGTGTGGCCTCTATCAGAAGCTGCACTCGGTAAGAAAACATCAGCGCTGGAGACGAACACCACACATTCACCCAGACTCTCGGTTGAAGCGAACAGAGAGGTGACGTTTCGTTTCCTCGGGACCTTCTGGCCCCCGTGTGGCGTCACTTTCACCAGTTCAGGAGCCTCGATTCCCACAGTCCTAACAGTCCTGACCTTAACACCCGGCAAACGTTTAACGTCTTCGGCTGCTGTAAGACACTAGTCTGTTTCTTCTGAGTTCCCGGGATAAATTAGTCGGGATGGGAATGGTTACCTAGAAGTTTGGGTTAAATCCAAGATTATTTCATTCATTTGTTTGATTCATTCAAGTATTTCTACTCAAACACTAGAAAGTTACAATAAAGCTGTAGATTTTTCGTTATTTATCATTTATTGTTTATTAATAAATGTTGTTATCATTATTATGGATAATTTATTTAATAATATAATATTGCATTTTTATTGTTATATTTATATTGCATTATTGGTACAATAAATAGTAAACTTTGTAGTACAAATTCTTTCCAGTCCAAGTAACTTAGATTTCCATTTAAACCTCAACTTGGAAAAACTTTATGTATTTTTGGATCATTTGTGAGATATAGAGGGATGTAAAAGTGCAGTTAGCTTACATTTTCCAATCATTATTGTTATTGTAGTAACATAAAATTATATTCAAGCACAAAACGTTTTTGCGCTGCAGCTTTTAGCTCAGAGCAGAGCAATTTTGGAATTGTGAATGTGGCAAATCATGACACGTTTCTAAATTCACCGAAATGTCCGTCACCAGTAGGAAACGAGTCTTTGCTTGACGCTCTTCAGCTTCTTTGGACACACGTGAGAAATGAAAGCACATGAGCTGAAGTGATGTAAAGAGCCTCTCAGCTTGTTGTCGAATGCTTAGCGTATCTTCAGATCTGGATCAAGATTGCGAGAGCTTTGGTTCAATCCAATCCTGGTAGAGAACGTTAACTCTCGCATTAGTGGCCTTGGGCTATCACCACTGCCTGGGTGGCACAGGCCGACCGCACCAGTGGCGGGACGGGGCTGAGTGGTCCGTCCCCACACGAGGCTCTTTCTGGGGACCTGCCACCTGGTGGTTTAAAGCGGCTTGACTCTCTCCATCTGTTCACACCGCCCCATCAGACGACCTGTAATCAATGCATCTTATATAACCGTGGATCTTTTTTTTTTCTGTTTGCTTTTGCATTAATGAAGCTATTGTACTGGCGCCATTGGCATTTAGGTTCTGCTAGAGTTCCTCAGAAAGATCTGAGAAACTGATGGAACTGAAGACTGTTCCTAGACAGCTGAGATCATTCTGATGCTGGAATGGTCCAAAGAAGTACAATCAAGGGAGGAAAAAAACATTCTTCCATCAAAAATCCATCCAACAAGTCTTCCATTCCATTTACAAAAAGCCATCTGTCCATCAAAAATCAACTTTTCACCCATCTGTTTTCAAAAAATTAACCCCACAATGCAATCATCTGTTTTCCAAAAGTTATGCCTCCGTCCAACAATTCAACCCATTCATTTTATTCAACCCACCAATTTCAATATGGTTTGCCATTGACAAACTCACTTAAAAAGTCACCTATTCATCCAGCAATTAACCCATCGATTTACAAAATACCGTTATTGCCACCAAATCCCATTCAACATTTCACCCATCCATTTTCCAAAAGCCATTTATACATCCCACAAAATACACATCAAATTACAAGAAAACATTTTTCCTCCAACAATTTACCCACTCATTTACAAAAATCCACCTCTCCATCCAACAATTAACCCTCCCAATTTCCTCAAAATTCATCCTTTCATCCAACAATATTCCCAGCCAATTGAAAAAGCCATCCTTCCATCCCAAATCCATCCAACATTTCCCTATCCATGTTCAAAAAGCCATTCTTTCATCTCATGAAACTCGTTGATGGTTGCGTTCAGGAAGTAGTTTTTTTCCCATAACTATCTTCTGCAGTAGACCATCAGGTTGTGTAAACCTCACACACTAGTGAAAACGAGTAAACACCAGTCTTCTAGAAGAGTCATGCTGCACGCTGGATTAGTTGCAGGTTGTGTTTGTGTGAGGTGACTGTTGTTGGTTTTTGCTGAGTCATCTTGATTCGAGCTTGACTTCCGGAGGCGAGGAGACGCTGCGGGGGAGTTTAACACAAGGCGGCGCATTGTCTGTCAGGCCCGAGCTTTGATAAACAATCCGATGAAAGTCTGGATGACGCCGCCTTCCAACTCCACTTTGTCCTTCGTGTCAGTGTGGTCGTCAGTTTCCAGTAGTTTTTTATTCGTTTAAATAAAAAACTTTTATACGCTGTGGAGAAATCATTTCATAATAGCAGCTCATAAAAGCGCCGTCGAGAGCCCTAAATGGAGGTCTGGGGTCCTCATGCCCCAACACATTGCAATAATAAATGTCTCTCAGATTTTATCTGCTAATAATAGAAGCCGACATGAAACTAGCGGCCGCCTCGGGTTTTCAGACTCATCGGCATCAAACTTTTATGCGAAAAAAAAATATGTGGACAGTTCTAACTTAAACATCTGTCAGCCACGGCGATGGTGGAGAAGGAAGAGTCGAGTGGAAAACTATCTGGAGGTTTAATGTGTGTCAGAATGTGTCAAAATAACCCAATGTTAGCATTAGCATGTAGCTGTCTTTTATTGAATTATTATTTTTTGTATTAATGTGTATTAGACATTAACACACAATGTCAATTTTTGATTAAACACTTATTACAAATGTAAAATGGGTGTAGTCTTATGTGTAATGATGTAATTGGTCTTATATATATATAAAATAGTACAGTAGATGATTTGCGTAGGAGATAATTTGTGACATAAATATTAAAATGTATATAGTATACAATTGATATTTATAAGTATACAATTAAAGTATAATTAAAATTAACTGCATATTTCAGTAACAATACGTTTTTTTGAATCTTAAATATTTTACTATTTATTATACTATAATTGTATAGACATCAGCAAAATTACACAATATCAAATGTAAACATTACAAATATTTCTGAAATGTAAAAAATTTAATTACTGGAAAATAAAACAGGAAAGACTATTTATTTTAAGTAGTATTTTATTATAGTATTGGTTATTTTGTTATAAGTAGTATTATATGTATATTGAAATATATACACACTATAGTATTTAGGATTATATAGAATTTATATATATATAGTGTGTGTGTGTGTGTGTGTGTGTGTGTGTGTGTGTGTGTAATGGTGTCACTGTGATTGAAGGGAGCTGGAGGGCTTGACATGGTCCGGCAGTAGAGGGCACTCTTTCTTTCTTTCTGTCTGGCTTCCTTCTCCCCCGTCCTCTCTTAGACAGACAGCCTGACGTGTCACTACAGGACATCGCATATTAGCCGCCGCCATCACAAGCCGTTATTACAACTTTAACAACGCTGTTAGATATCTTTGATATTTCTCTTCACTCCCTAGTGGCCAAATCATTTTCCTTGATGCACTTCCCTTTATTTTCCCCATGAATCGTGTCAACTTTTAAAACAAAACTATGCGGGGAAAAAAAAACTTGAGAATACTGAGAGTTTTGGAGGAAGATGGTAGATCTGCTGCAACAACTAGAAGACACTGTACATGATTCAGCGGACGTGTTCCACCTCAAAGTCAATGAGCAGTTGCGTAGCAGGTCTTCTGCCAATTATCTGCAGCTCTGGGTGAGATGTGGGAGATCTTCAGTGAGGATGATGAAGTGTGGCTCTGGTTGTGTAGCCCAAGACCAGATGAGTTGCGTCACTTTGCTGGAGGTTTTTTTTCTTTGAGACCACCAGAAGGATGGAATATGAGAACAGTCGATGAGAGACAATGGTTGCACGTCGACACCACAGGAGAAATGCATGTTTAATGCGTCTCCAAAACACATTTGCTTCTCATACAAACAGAAAGATGAAAAATGTAAAGAACAAAAGTCTATTTTCTTTCTGTCCGGAAGCTTGGGTGATCGCACTTGTTTTGGTAAATGATCTGAAAGTCAGTCCTGTTTTACTTAATGTACATATTTGTGTTTTTATTAATAAACTCAGCAGTTAATTATAAATTAAACTAATAATAATAATGCTATAATAGTTATTACTTTTTTCTTCTCATTTTTACAATATTTGAAGTCTCATCTTTGATTAAAAAACATGGAGAATGTTTTTTTTATAAATAAAATAAATATTTTGGATATTAGTTATTGGAAAGTTTTGTATTATTTATTAAATTATTGAATATTTGTGTAGTTGCATTTTTATATTTAAAAAAGCCTCCATTATAAAAAAAAACATATATTGATATGTATAATTATATAATATTTACACTTTATTTTGAAATTTACAAATTGAATTTAAATATTACTATTTTTATCATTTCAACTATGTACACAGTAAATATTTATAATTGTACTGTAGCCTTTAAAAATTACATAGTAGCAATTTCATTTCATTTACGAGACCTTTATAGTGTGTGTAGGCAAAGAATGCCTGACACTTTTAGTCTAAATGACCCATTGTTGCTCTTTTCCTCCAGACCCCAAGACCCCTGAACATCATCAAGCAAAACAACGGCGAGCAGATCATCCGAAGACGGACACGCAAGCGACTAAACCCTGACCCTGTTCCATCAGAGCAGGTGGTGTCCAAGCATCAGCGCGTCACTGAAGAGCGTCTGAACGGCAGCCCACTGGAGAGGCGGTCCGAGGAGGCGGGGTCCGACGGCTCTTCATCTCGCGCTGAGACCCAAGCACACCTGGGCAAGTACGAAGCCTACGTCCCATCAGGACCCAAAACCCACCCCAGTCCCCGCTCCACCCACGCCTTCCTGCTCAACCAGACGCTGGAGATCCACAAGCGCATGCCTCCGCTGCACACACACAAAAGCCCTGTAGATGGCGTGGTGGAGGGCAACGGGATCAGCACCGCGCCTCCTCACGGCGTCGAGGGCAAGACTGGCTCAGAACGGGGCAGCCCCATCGAGAAATACATGCGCCCGTCCAAGCAGGCCAGCTACTCTCCTCCGGGCAGCCCCATCGAGAAATACCAGTATCCCTTCTACAGCCTTCCCTTCATCCAGAACGACCTGCAGAGCGAGTCCGACTGGCTGCGCTTCTGGACTAAGTACAAGATGTCTGTCCCAGGAAACCCTGGCCACTACCTAGGGCCCATGTCTGGCCTGCCCAACCCGTGCCAAAGCTTCGTGCCTTACCCCGCGTTCACCCTACCACCTCACTTCCCTCAGCCTCCCGCTTCTGGACCCGAGAGCGACACGCCGCTCGACCTGGCCATCAGACATTCCAAACCCAGCCCGACTCCCAACGGCGCCAAGGCAGCGTCGCCCTCCTCCAAACGGGACCAGGAGGACGACCCCCCAGAGGAGGACGAGGAGAGGAGCTCCAGGCCGGAGAAGGTGGAGCGGGCCACGCAGGACGAGCTGTCCAGCAAGTGTGCCCACTGCGGCATCATCTTCCTGGACGAGGTGCTCTACGCCCTCCACATGAGCTGCCACGGCGACGGCGGGCCCTTCCAGTGCAGCATCTGCTTGCACGCTTGCACGGATAAGTACGACTTCGCCACACACATCCAGCGAGGTCTCCACCGCGCCACGCCCGAGGTCAGCGCCAGCCCCGCCCCCTGAGCTTTACGGACCGCCGGGCCCAGCCAGCCAGTGCGATCAATTTCACGCTCAAAATGTGCCAAGATGGTGCCTAAGTCGCCAACGTTCAAGCTCAAGTGCTCTCGGAGAAATCGGTACAAATTAGCTTCCTAATCTAGGTATATTTTCTTTAATCCTTTGAATTGAAAAGAATATATGACTTTGACAAGGCAGTTCAGCAAGCAAGGGAACTGTTTTGGAATGGCAAGGCTTTTCTAAACTGGCTAAACTCTCGTACCTGTTTCTAAACGCGAGCGAGGATGTGTGGCGGTCGCCATGGCAACAGTATAAATGTCGTCCTCAAGCACCCGGCTTCCTCAGGGAGTGTGCATGGCTGAATCCGACAACGTTGTAGAGTCTGCGTTTTACCAAATCGTTGTGATTACAGACGTCGGCGATTGCTTTTGTATTTGAACAGTTTTGACGTCGCTATTCCATCGAAACCTTCAAGCTGCTGCCTTCGTTGCTGGGATGCGTTTAGTATGACTCGGCTCATTTGAAACACACTCACTGAGACTCGGAGAGAATATTTTTTCTAGGTTGTTAATAGTGAATCCTATTATCAGTGCCTGATATATTGTACAAAGTGTTTTGTACGCGAGATGTTGATATGCAACATTGAACCGGCGTCGGGAGCGCGGCTCTGAGAAACGTTTACATTTGCCAATGTAGCAAACGAGAAAATGAAGCGATACCTGCTATTACGAACTTTCTTATTTCCACAGAAACGGTAAGACGTTGTAAAATTCAGTTTCCTTTCCTCCAAAGGTGGAATAGCAAGAAGTATCTGTGTGTTTTTTGATCTACTCATTCCAGTCGTTTCCTCTTTCTTCTACTGGTTGTTTTTTTTTTCTCGTTATTCTCATCGTTGAATAATCGTACACGACGGACTGAAGTCTTCCGATAGTTTTGGCGATCAGAGAGAAGTTTTGGGTTTCTCTGTTCTGTCATCAATAACGCGGCAGATGAGTTTAATCTGATTCCGAAAATGGTTTCTTTCTCACCGATGTTGGAACTATCGCTATCTTGTTCTTTACTGCTAACGTCGCTGCGAAGCTACTTTAAGCGCTGAAGCTGCAGGTGTCTCCGGTGCCTTCTGGCGGCCTTTGTCTCAAAGAGGCAGAACTTTATTTAAATTCGTGTTTGTTCCGCTCTTTTACGGTTTACGCCATTTTCTGTTTAACGTTTTTTTTCTCGTACGGTCGACTCGCGCAACAGTTTTTTTACGTGACGAGTGAAAGAAAAGTTGGAAATGATGCGTCACGTTGCCGCGTCTTTTTTAGAGTTTTCTGACTGGGCTCGTTCTGTTTTTAGCACGTTTACGCTGTTGTTCTGCCGTTTTCCAGGCCTCGCTGAGGGTCTGTGATGTCACAGACATTATTTATATCATCTGGGATAGACATATCTAATCTCTCTTTTTCATTCATCCCTCTCCTTCTCATTGCTGCTGCAAAAAAGTTGGGTTTTTTGTATTACCTAGTTTTCTTCTGTCTTTCTTTTTTTTCGTATATTCACCATTTTTCACATCTTTTCACTCACTATCACATTTGATTTTTTTTTCTTGTCGTTTCTATACTATTATGTATAGGTTTTTTTCTCCATCCCTCTTTTTTCTCTTCTCTCCCTCTCTCTCTCTCTCTCTCTCTCTCTCTCTCTCTCTCTCTCTCTCTCTCTCTCTCTCTCTCTCTCTCAGAATCTAGCCTTATGAAGCTGCTTAACTGCAAATGCCTCTTGAGAAAGAATTAATTATTATAACCCAATGTTTTTTTTTTCCTCTTCAAGCCAAGAGTTTTTTTTTTTTCTTGTATTTTAATTTGAAAATGTTAATGCTTGCACTTCAGTTACTCATTTGCAAAGGAAGAAGGATGATCTATGCTATTAGCATGCTAAGTACAGGTACTGCATTATATTAAGTGAAAGAGATCTTGCCTATTTCTGAAGGTCTTAGCAATATGGAGACACAAGGAGTATTTGATGGAGCGTGTAAGGTCAAGGTCGACCGGAAGGGCAAACAAACATATGTAAATGTTTTAATCATCTTTCTTAGAATGTTCTTGTTTTTACACTCGCTGCATTTAAAGGTCATAGATGACGATTTAGACTTGTTGTTTTTTCCCTGCCGCCTTAACTCTTTATTTGTTTGTCTGTTTGTTTTTGTGTGTAGTAGGTTTTTACATGCAAATGTTTCAATAAGGATGGCAAAGATGTCTGTTACATCTAAACTTGAATAATGATAATAATTAATAAAATAATAAAACCGAGCATTTGGCTGAATGACTTCTTTTATGGATGGATGGATTGATGGATGGATGGATGGATGGATGGATGGATGGATGTATGAATGAATTAGAGGATGGATGGATTAACTTGTTGAATCTGTAGATCTTGGTTTAACCTTCTGACTCTCGACAAACTTGTTATAGGTCTTTGCTGACTGTGTCACATGACTCAATCCTACTGTGACCTCTGACCTCAGGCAGTTGCCGTGCCAAGCCGCAATCGATCTATGTTTGATTGCTTTTGTCTCCGGTTCTGTAAGAGCTCATCACTGGATTCATCTGCAGAATCAAGAGTTCTGAATTGTTTTGAAATGTTCTGCTGTCGTTACGTTTCAGACTGATTTCATTATTATTGATCTGAAAACCATCCATATTGACAGCAGGTGACTGATGTAAAGGTGGAGTGAGGTTTCTTCTGTGCAGTGTTTCCTGTCTTCCTGAGAGCCTGAGGACGTCTTCTACAAGCTGCTGCCTGAGGTTCTGAGATGATGAAGATGCTGAAGGTTAGTCCCAGTTGAACCTGGTGTCCGTCTCATCTGCTGAGAACAGTTCTTCTAATGTGGGAAACCATCGGCTGCGCTGGCGTCTTGTCTGGTTGTCGAGGGCTTGTGCTTTTCTGCTTTTTTTTTTAAGCACATTTTGAATTGTTGAGCAGAAGAAACATTAGGTTTTTTTTTTACTTGTGTAAACAATCAGTCATTATTAATATAGGTTTAACTCCAAGTCAGTTTTAATAAACTATGACCGTCACATATGGCTGCTAATAAATACTTGTTACTTTTAATTGATCAACTTGTTTAACTTATTTAACGTTCATTGAAATAATTTTTGACTGTAAAAATAAAAAAGACAATTTTCTATACTGATGGATGAAGAGAGAGAAAGTTGAATGATTGATAAATGACCGAAAGAAAGAATAGGTGGATAAAAAATGGAGAGATGGATTAGATAGGTAGTTGGATAGATGGATGGATAGATAGATAGATAGATAGATATATGGATGGATGGATGGATGGATGGAAGGATGGATGGATGGATAGATGATAGAGAGGGAGAGATGGATAGATAGATAGATAGATAGATAGATAGATAGATAGATAGATAGATAGATAGATAGATAATGAATGGATAGATAGTAACATTTCGAATGACTATTTTATTGTGTAATAATAAATGCTAAAAAGACTTTTAAAACGAGCTAACTTTCAAAACGACTAACCTTTAAAAGTAATTGGCATCATATTTGCCCGTGTATTTCACATGCATATTCATGACATCACGAGCGAATGAAAAAAAAAGCTTGATTTAAGGCGCAAAGTGAGCGGCAGCCAAGGCCGATGTGTTTCTCCTGCTTCGTCTTCATCGGCGCCGTGCCCTTGGCGAGCGCTTCGATTATCTATCAGCCAAAAGACGTCGCTTTGCATGTAAACAATATTCCCTCAAAGATGGAGGAAATCCTTGAATATCAAACATCAGTGGGACGGGTCGCTTCAGCAAACTTTCTCCATCTTCGCCAGTTCAATTAAACCGAAAGTCGAGAGTGTAATTAGAAGATTTACCATGTTTTTTCGTCTTCAAGCTAAATGTCAACAACCGCGCGTCACGTTCTGACACAAAACGGCGATAATTTGAGCTTGCGCCAATTATTCGACTTCAAGCTTCGCCGAAACGCCAATTAAAGAGCAAATCTCGCTTTAGCGCAACGACACGCGAGCTAAATACAACACATGCCCAGCGCGCTCTTCAGTTAGCATTAGCTCGCCGCTTTACTAGGCCGCTAGGACGTCTGGCGATAAGGAAAGGTAACTTTAAAAGCCCTTTGTGTTTGGGTTTTCTCACATTGGGAAGAAGATTGTGACAGGCAATCGTACACAAGCTTTATCGTAGCTGAATGATTACGTACGCAGCACAGGCCGCTATCTCCGCTAAGTGCTGGTGCTCATTGATACTCAGCGCCGCTTGTTTCCTGCCCTTCAGCTTTTATTTCCTTCCTCACGTACGCTCGTTCTGTCGCCGCTGTTTGCTAACGACGCTCGGTGGTTTAGATCAAACTGCACGTGTCGTAGCGGTTGCTAAGTCAATATGATCGCTAAGTTCCGGAAAGAGAAAGATGATGGTGATTACAGTGTTCATTCTTCCGTTGCGTTCATACCGATTTTGGCGAGTGACGAATTTTTTCAGGGAGGCAGTGAGTTTTGTTGAAGCTCCAACGTGGATCAAACGTTTGGCAGCGGTGAAAAATTTCTTAAATAGTTTCAAACGTTCTGATTGGCTGGACTTTGAAACTGTTGTTATGAGTTTTTGTTTGTTATTATTCTTTATTATTGTTTGGCCGTTTTACGATTGGTAACTAGTCATCTATGCCTTGTTGTTGAATCGCTTTAACAATCGTTTAACTTTACGTATGTGCCTCCTCTACTTCTCAACTTTTTTTTACAACTTTTTTCATTTACTGTATTTTTTCGCCCGTCGAGGTTGAATGTGAGTTGTCTTTCAGAGCCTGTCATCGTTTCATCACCAACCATCATAGAATATTTCTCTTTCAATATTTTTCAAAGTTTGATCTTCTCAATCTGATTTTCTACTTTTCCTACTTTTTTGTTGATTGTTTTTTGTTTCCAATGAATTTGATCATTTTAGTAAAGTAAATGTGTAAATATCGACATTTTTTTGCATGTTTTTTGCGACTTACTATCAAGATGGCCGTAGCTCAGTGTGACGTAAAAATCATCATCACAGGCATCACTAGTTGAGAGAAGAGAAATGGATCACATAATTATACCTGTACTGTTAATTTCTGACAGATTACATTACTATTCGCCAAATAAATGTATTAAAACTATGACAATGGTTGCTAGTCAGCTATTTTGACTAGTCACATGATCATGTGTGATTAGTGATGCCTGGATTCCGTCTATGGACAGTACCATTGAACATTTTAAAGATGAAATCCAAATGTTTAGAAATCTTTTTTTGCCTAAATTATTGAGATTTGAGTGATGTTTTATTTGCTTAAGTAAAGCGTCTCATAATTCCGCGTCTGAGTCCGGCTCGTCAAGCGGTTCCAAGAACTGTGTGACGGAGGGTCTCGGCCTACATTGTGTAATTAGCGCCTCATTACGCTGCGGATCAGTCCGGCTCAGACGGAGGTGTCTGATGGCCACATTCCCAAAGGTTATTGTGTGATAAAGGAAGAAGGAGAATGTGATTGGCTCTAATGTCACGAGTCACCAGCGGCCACATCGTCCCCAGAGACATTTCACGTTGGAGGAACAGCGGCATCAATGATGTATGAGTGACCCGACTCGCCCTCAACACCCCGACACTGAGTGACAGACATCAGACGCATCACTGATGCTGCTGCTGCTGCTGCTGGTGCTGATGCTGGTGCTGATGCTGGTGCTGGTGCTGATGCTGGTGCTGGTGCTGGTGCTGATGCTGATGCTGGTGCTGGTGCTGGTGCTGGTGCTGATGCTGGTGCTGATGCTGGTGCTGATGCTGATGCTGATGCTGGTGCTGATGCTGATGCTGGTGCTGGTGCTGGTGCTGGTGCTGATGCTGCTGCTGCTGCTGATGCTGGTGCTGATGCTGGTGCTGATGCTGGTGCTGATGCTGATGCTGGTGCTGATGCTGATGCTGATGCTGCCGGCACCTGAGACTCAGCTTTGTGTTAGGAACTACATCAGGACGCTCTCATCTCACCCTCTTTCTCTCTCCCTCTTTTTCCTCACACACACACACACACACACATACACTATTTCACATGCTCTCTGTCTGTCTAACTCTCTCCTTTCTCTGTCATCATGCTCTCTGTCTCTGTCTTTCCTCACGCTTTCTCCCTACTCTCTTTATTTCCTCTCTACTTTTCTCTCTCTCTTCCTCTTGTTCCTCACACTCTCTCTCTCTTTCCTCTCTCTCTCTCTCTCTCTCTCTCTCTCGCCTCACTCTTTCTGTCTCTCTCTTTTCTCACGCTCTTTTACCTCTCTCTTTGTCTCTTTTTCTTTATTTTTCCTCATGCTCTGTAACCTCTCTCTCCCTCTCTCTCTCTTTGTTTCTCTTTCTCTTCACTCTCTCTGTCTCTGTTTCTCTATCTTTCTTTGTTTCTCTCTTTCCTCATTGCTCTTCCTCTCTCTCTTTTGTTGACTCAATGTGTGCAGTGTTATTTCTGGTTGTTTTTATTTATTCATTTATGTATTTATTTAGATATATGTGTTTATATATACTCTTTATTCTTCTATATATTATTCCTGCTGTTGTAAAGCGTTTTCAATTTCAATTCAATTCTCAAACTCTGTTTCTTTCTATTGTTCTCTCTTTCTTATAGTTTCACTCTCTCCTCACATTCTTTTCCCATATTCTCTCTCTCTCTCTCTCTCTCTCTCTCTCTCTCTCTCTCTCTCTCTCTCTCTCTCTCTCTCGCTCTCTCTCTGTCTCTCTCTCTCTCTCTCTTTCTCTCTTTCTCTGTGTAAATGAGAAATACTGATTTGAGGATTTTTTTTTATGGTCCAATTGTAAATGTATTTTCCACAAGTTGGCGCTGTTTAGTGGAAAACACGCCTTTGAACTTTTTCCAGTTCCTTCAAAGATCTTCACCTCTCTCTACAGTGTTCTTCACCGCTCCGCGTGGATTTATCTTAATCTTAATCCGTCCCAATCTGAGGAATTTTTTTAGAGTATCTCCATCTCCAACTGACCACGACCATTCCAGGAAGGTCAGAAGCCAAGAAGCTATTTTCAGCCTTCTGTGAGAGAAGACCAGTCCATCCTCAACAGTATTTTCCCTTTATTTATCGGTTTCCTTTGGAGTGCGGTTATTTATAAAGCTCTGGGCGAGGTAATAAGCACTTTGAGCTCAGCGATGAAGGAGTCGGTCCGGATGAGATGATGACCTGTTTATCTTGGATTCCAGAGGCCGTGAACGCACCAGTGACAAACGACTGGTAAGCACTGGTGACAGTCACAGTATATAGATTTGACATTTGTGAGCTGAGCTAATAAATAGTGCGCTGACAACTCAAGGGTCCGCTTGTAAAAGGAGACGCCGCGCCCGGTGCATTTATCAGGAGATTATCCGTATGAAAAAACTTCGATTTTGCCACGAACGACAATTTATTATGCAATTAAGCTATTAAGTGACATATTTTCAGTTACTGGTCTGGATACAATTAAGGAGTTAATTTCCTGTAGCGGATTTCGGCATGACATCAGCGCTCTAATTGTTCCTCGTCAAGCGTGACGCAGCTGTCACAGCAAACCTGATTACAATTAAAGTCAGGTGACTGAAACGACGGCCGGGCTGATTGTACGACGTTCGTTAAAAACGACCTCATCCGGTTTGTCGTTAATCAGATGTGTTTGGATTGTGAACTCATTGGAATTTCAATTTGCGCGGCGAAACGAAGACGTAATGCTTTGGGCTAACATGTTGAATTTTAATTGTGGCTGGTTACTAACTCGAACTGTCAAAATCGAATGTTTTTTTTTAGGGAAGTATGGCTGCCAAAATTCGCAAAGCTGCATATGTGAGAGAAGACCGAGTGAAACTGACTTTTAGACAATCTAAGAATTGTTGATTAAATTGAAATTGAAAATTAACGATAAAATCCTAAATGAATCAGGAGAGGAATGAAAAAGCTCTAATATATGAATCTTTAAATATAAACAATAGTGGTTACATTGTTTCATTTTGTTTTGAAGAAAAATGTAATTTTTTCTCTAAAGTTTTTAAAATGCTACATTTTTTTCTACAGTTTTCATCTAAATGTAGGAAACACATTTGCATGGCTTTGAACCTTTTATTGTACGTTTTATCGCAATGAGAAATTCAAAAGAAATCTAAACCCAGTTTCAAATCTACGCTTTTGCCTTTTCAGACGTATTTAGCATTTTCAGTATTTGACTCTGGAAAAAAAAAATTTTTCTCAAAGAAGTCAAGCATTTAATTTGAGCCCTGTCAGCTTGATTTGCCAACCACCGGCAGTCATGATGTATTTATTATAGTTACCTACTCGCCAAGACTTTTGCCTAGTTTGAATCGTTGTGTCCTTCTTTGACAAACATATTTTATTTTTGCTGCCTGTGCAATGTTCCTGTTTGTTGACTGGGAAATAATTGTGCCTGATCTTGATCCCATCATGCTTTGCAGTCGCTTCACACTCGATGTGCGTGCGCTGTAATTAGTGTCGGCCGTCCGCCGAGCGTCAGTGTTAATTATTCAGAGTATTAATGAGAAGTTATCATCAACAAAGTTTCAAGAATCCACATCTGGTTTTTCTCGGCCGCAGCAGCTTCAGATTCAACATTTAGTCTGGCTCTCTTTGTTCTGTGAGGCACCACTGGAACTGTTTGACGTTCCTCACACGCTCCTGCATCATCCAGGAGGAGGACGAGTAGAAGATCTACAAACCATATTCACTTAATAACTGCCTCGTGTCAGAAAGAAACACACTCTTCATTTCTCTGTCTGTCCAACTGTTTTCCTCTCATTGCGGTCTGTTTGTCTCTCCACCCATCCATTTATTTTTCTTTCTTTTTTTTGCTTTTATATCCATTATCCTTCATTTGTCTATCATTCTGTTTTTCTATATTTCTATCTGTCTGTCTGCGTATCTACCTTTTGTCCTTTTCGCTCAGTCTCTTCGTCTGCCCATTGTTCTATCTAAATTTTCTTTATTTCTTTTCTTTCTATCTTTCTTTCATTCCTTTTTTTCCAGAAGTTTTTTTTTCAAGTCTCTTGAGACTTTTCATTCAATTCTCTTGTCATGTCTCTCTGTCCATTCATCTCAAATTTCTTTCTTTCCTTCCTTCTTCCTCCCTTCATTCATTCCTTCCATCTTTCTTTCCTTTCTTCTCCCCTTCCTTCCTCCTTCCCTTCCATCCTTCAATCTTTATTGTTTCCTTCTTTTTTTTCTTTTCCTTCTCTCATTAACAATACATAAAAAAAAAATCTAATTTATAATCAATAACAATCCCAAAAAAAGCAGATAAGTCTCCAACCCAGCAAATGCTGCTTCCGGCTGTATTTCTCTCCTGATTCCGCTGATATTTCCAGGCCTGTCGTGTTCAGCTGAGCGTTTCCGGTCAGAAGTGGCGTATGAACATACAGAAAACTCCAAATTAGTGGCAAACTGTGGTTTTCTCCACACATAATTGTTGGAGGCCGAACGCAGTAATTTGACTCTCTATAAGAGCTACAGCTAATTATTCTCCAGATGTGGGATTTTGCGTTTTTTTACACGTATCTGGAGTCGGAGGCAAAAGTAAACTCATATTCTATCTACTTTTTCACTCTAAACACACATGCAGATGGAGTATTAGTTCTGTCTCATTTGAAAATGTACTTTCCTGACCTCAGCTGTTTTCTAGCATTAGCTTTGCTACAAATATAATTCTATTTTATTTTAACATCGAAATTAACATTGAAATCATGGATAAAAAAAAACCCTGAACTGCTTTGAGACGAGTCACTTTTTCTAAAAGTCAGATCATTGCAATATCTGCTTGACTCAGATGTGTGAAATTGCGTGATTCAGCTTGAGCGATCGATGGTGCAGATTAAATCAAACCTTCAGATTATAGGCGCAATTTATTCCCGTTTGAATCCAGACCTGCTTTGTCCGTTATTGCCGTCGCTTAAATGCAGTTACAGGCACTTTGGCTTTTCTTACTGGATGATATTGTTGGACAGAGACGAAGCCCCAGATATCTGAAAGACGTGTGTGTGTGTGTGTGTGTGTGTGTGTGTGTGTGTGGAACATTTCTTCATTTCACAAAGATAGAAAGTGATCCAGCTGTTTCTTTGAATCACTCGAGTCATTAAGATGCCAGAAACGGCTTTTCTTTAGATTCGACTCTGCGCTTTTATGTATTTGGGGGTTTGGGGTTTATTTTAATTTATTTATTTAAATTATTCTGTCTGTCAGAATCTCCAGCTGTTTTCTGCCTTGACATCCGGAGCAACAACAAAAAGAATCAACATGGAAGCTCGGAATTCATCACGACTTTGTCTTCACGAGTAAGTTTTTCATGAGTGATTTTCATGCGCATCTTTGCGTTTAATATTTCCTTGATGTCGTGGAATTCTAGAAATCTCTGCATAGTGCCGTAATACTTATTTAAAACGTGTTGTAAAAGTGTGTGTGTGTGTGAGAGAGAGAGAGAGAAAGAACATTTTAAATTGTGTTCTAACAGCAGATAAATTGTGTAGGATTATATCTGAGTATATTCTGATCAATTATGATAAATAAATTATTTTAATTAGTTTAAAATGTTTAATTTTCCCATTTTTATAATTTTCCACAATTTTCCATCCCTGACAATGATCTGAAAATTATCAGCTTTGTAATTTTGTAGTTTTAAGAAATACCCACACATTTTTAAAAAGTATTTAAAATGTTCTTTTTTAAAATATGTATTTGTTTAAGAATGCGCTTTTAGCGTGATATAAACCATTGTATGCAAAATGATGATACATATAATAATCATCAAGTCAATAAATAATGTTCATTAAAATCCCGGCAAGAGTCTTTAGGTCATATTCCAACATGTTCCAATCAACATCCGTTCAAAACAAAAATAAAAAAACTTGAACATCACAATAGAAAAGTGATCATTTATCACATACATTCACGAGTTGCATAATTCTCCAGTCTAATTAATCCTATATGGACATTCAGATGTTCTTCAACCAGTAAACAGACCCACCGCAGTCTCCCACCCTGACCTCCGGTACGGCCTTGCATCCTGCTGTGAGTTTGGGCCTTCTTCTAGCTCCCTCCAAACCTTCAATCTTCTCACCTCTTCAACCAACAACAATAATTAGCTGCGCGTTCTCGCTCGCAGCCCGAAGCCCCGCATGTATCGCTCAGCATCTCCGCGTGTGTTTGACGTGTGTAAAGCACACACACTGAGCGCATTAGGCCGCGCCGCGTGAGATGGAAGCTCGGTGGGAGCTGAGATCACATGATCACTAATTAAATCGACTCGAAGCCCCGGCAAATTAAAAGAGGGATGAATTAAATTAATTTGCTTCTCGACCCTCCGCGAACCTGCCACGGTGAAATGAAGAGCTGGACGAATCTCTCACCTTCACCTCCACCTGCTGGTGTCACAGCCAATCAACAGGCAGATCAGATTACATCAGAAGCCTCTGTTTTCACGTGGCGTCTCTCGCCATTGAGCCGTTATTTTAGGTTCTTCTCCTGACCCAAACAATGGTGATATACAGTAGTGCTAAGCTGCTAATATAGAGGATTCATTTCGCTTGCTTTAATAGTCGCTGTTTATTTACAGTCATTTGACTTGATTTAAAATGTTGGAATTTCAAATGTGCGAGGCTACACTCAGAAGCCCAACCAGACATCAGATCATGACGGTGAATGTCAGTAAACACACAAATTGGGGTGTTTTTATTTAAAGTTCTTATTTTTTGCGAGTTAGCGGAGTGCTGAGGGATCTTTCTTCACGTTGTGAAGGTGGTAGAGATTCGTCGACAATGGATGAAATGGGTCCATGGTCGGTTTTGTATTTTATCTTCATATCCACTGTATTTAATGTTATTTTATTCTTTATCTTAATTGTATTGTGTTTTCTTGAAAGCATACCCCCAATGTTTAAATTAATTTTTGAGTTTGTTGAGATGGATAAGTTGTTCTGCTAGAGAGCTGCTGGAAGGGGTCTGTTCTACGGTTATTTATTTATTTTTTTAATTCTGTTTGCAGAGGAACAAGCGTCGGTCGTTCTGTAAAGGCGGATGAGCTGACGGAGAACATACCTGCACCAGAGAGTAGAGGTGGGTTGGTGTAGTCGTGTAGACATTGATCCTAGAAGCAACTGGTAGCCAGTGTAAGGAGACAAGCAGTGGAGAGGAATCTTATTTCAACATCATTTCACACAACAGCGCCATTTCAATTAGATTTTTTAATATATTTAAGAGTACTGTACAATCCCTCCTATTTAATACAAGCAATTGTTGAGAATAGTTTGATAGTCTTGTTTTTTATGCACTTGTATTGCTTTTGTAACATTAGAAGACCAATAATATTATTTTTCTCTTTATAGTATTTTTTCATAGAAAATGACGTTTTCCACATTCTCATGCATAAAGTCAATTTCCATAGTCAATTGTGAATTTTACGCAACACTCTGTTTAGTTCGTAGACTGACAAACCGAGACTATGCAAATATTTTTCTATTTTCTAATTATATTTTTTTTTTCTTTCCCACTCTTGTTTACATTTAACCCATTATTGAAACCAATGAGGTTGTTTGTGTGGTTATTAATTGAGTCATTCAGACGTCTCCATTAGTTACATTCTGTTGCTATTTCTTGCATCCGTTGTGATTTTATTGTATTTGTCTTTTTTTTTTTTTCATTTAGATTTTCCCGCCATTGTATTTTCCCGCCATCTTGTCATTCTTATGAAGTTGAATTGTCACATTGTGCACCTTCATATAAAGTTGCCTTCGTGTTTAATTGGACGTGACACTTTGTGGGAGAACCATCAAAACATCTACACACATTCCTAAGTTGTGAATAACTTGCCCCGTCACATCTCGAGCACGTCCTCGTCTCCACACAACAGGAAACACCTACAAGAGACACTCGTTTTAAGTATCGAGGAGAGCTGGATCCCATTTCACACTCGTTTTTTTTTTTTTTAAATAATCCACTGCTCGAACGTTTCTGTTTTTCCCTCCTAATGCATATGGAAACAAACCCTCCGCGTGGACATGATGAGTTATTGATGTGCCACTAAAGTCTCTTTGGATAAGCGAGATTTATGCTTGTAATTTATGTCAGTACTCATTGAAATGAGATTGCAGAAATGAGATTGCTGTGTCTATACATCATCACTTTCAAAGTGATCCCTGTTTTATATTATCAGTCGTGTCCGGAGATATTTATTAGCCACACTATAGAATTCAAGAACAAAGTGTTTGGCTGGAAATAGATGGAGATTGAGAATATGGTTATTGCTTTAACCGAACTCTGCTTGAATGGAGAACATGGCCTATGGGTTCCCGGGAGCGTTTTTAATGCTAAAAGTTAGCCTGCCATCTTGGAATTGCCTCGAAATGAACAAATGGTTAGGGTTAGGTTACTGAAGCCACACCTTTCTATTTCTCTATAATTTGCTTTGATAAGTGTTCATAAACGATTGACATTATCAGCTCATATTTGTACCGGAGCATAAATCAACCTAAAAACAGCTACAATCTTTCACTCAAGTAGCCACGCCCATAATTGTGCAAACTTATAACATAGATTAGCAATGAACAAAAGTACAACATACTAACATTTTGTCAACATACATTTATTTGTCAAAAAATGCAAAACTAGATGTTGAAACCAAAAATGTTGATAAAAGAAACAAAAGTTTAGCGTCTCAAGTGGCCAGAAAATTAATTAATTTGTATTGTATAAAGAGCAGAAATCGGCCTAGAGTTTGACTCAATAATACAGTCCTGTCAATTAATTTAGATGGACAGAAGAACGTGAATAAATCGGAGGATGGCATCTACGATTGCAAATTTATATCTTTATTGAACTCATTTTGAGTCTCTAGCAGGATTCCACATTTAGTCGTCTGCCTTGGACAACTTTTGGATCTTCACTTGAAGAAGTTTCCTCACCTCTGCTAGAAGATATAAGGTTATACGTAACACTGGTTCCATTCTTCATAGAACGAGGACGTGTCTGCTTTGTTCTTTCACATTCCGCTAAGTGTGTTTGCGCGAGCCTGACGAAAGCTGCTCAACACACTCTTGTCTGTTTAGTTTAGGTCAATGTCGGTAAATGTATGGAAATTAGCCCGTGATTCCTGCCGAGCTTTTTAATGTGATCGCCATTGACAGTGATGAACAGCCACGATGCTTTCACAAACTAGAGTTGTGCCGAGGACATTACATTACCGCAGGATCAAGTCATGGCACATAAGCTGTCTCTTTCTCTCACGCGTCTTTCCTTTCTTCTGCTCTATGCTTTTTCCTCTCACACTTTGTCTTGGTACACAAAGCCTACAAAGAACTGCTCTTATGCTTTGAATCTAGTCTGAAAATCAATGTTATGCTCTCTTAACTAAAGCAAAAACTAGACGGGCATTAGTCATCAGACGGAGTAAAACATGCTTTAATCCTGTATGGTCTCGTCAATACGCCCGGCAAGTCGGATTTCCTTGTCAATACAAATAGAGGCTCGTTGCGTTTGCTCGCCATGCATCTATTAGCGGTGGTCCATATCCTTTACACTCAGTACTGTACAATAAAGCCTCCCTGAATCATCAGCCGCTAATGAGTCAACAATCATTGATGGATGGAACGCCGTCTTTGCATTGAACAAGTTGGCTATTGTTGACGCCAGATTAGTCATGGCAAACAGTCATTCAAATTCAGATTCAAGATTTATGCTAAACAAGGTCTAGAAGAACCTTGTGGGAGACCATCCAAACCTATTCCAAACCGAAACTATTCCAACGATGGAGTCCCAGGTGACCAGTAGATTGTTCTTGTATTGCTTCATAGGTCTCCCAACTATTTCGGATAGCTCTTTCAGTAAGGTTGTAGTCCCATGCTAGTTCTCTGATTGGAGAAGACGTCTTGATTGCCTTCAAAATGATTTTGCAGCTTTGTGAAGCTTGAGGTTGGTTTCTGACGTTTGTAAGGGGTCATTTTTGGGTGCACACTCTCGGTTTGGTACGGACAAACCTGGCAGGTTCTAATTGCCGGCTTAAGAGGGAGGTTTCTGTGAGGTGACCTGTGTGCACGGACTGACCTTCTGTCTTTGTGGTAGCACATCAACGTGGAATTGGATTCCCAGATGCCGTGAAAAGACACGGAAGCATGGAAGTTTTGAGTCTTTGAACAACTTTGCTTTATCTCGAGCAACGAGACATGCAAAGACCCAGGAGGAAAGCCAACCTTGCGTTACCTTTGCTCCAGTCCTGATGCCAGACAATTCATCATCTGACGTGGTTCCCATTGCCATGGATACACCGCCTCCTTGGCATGCAGTGGAGATAAAGCATTGTCATGTCTCCATCCAAGAGTGGTTGATCAAAGCGCTGTAGATTTAGTACATGAATGGATTTTCTCTTGGGCATATTGCTTTTAAGAAGCCTGGAAAGACGCCTGGACTGAAGTTGCCTGAAAGATTGCACTTGCACATTCACGTGGCTTCCAGCGACAAAAAGCCTCCAATCTGGCAATCAAAGTCCAGCTTTTGTTCAAGCTCTAGTGAAATGTGTTTCCGATGGTTTGACTGTACCATTGAGCTCCTGTCGAGACTATGATACAGACACACACAAACACATGTACGAGGATGTACAGAATGCGTTGTAGAACCTTGTGGGCTACTCCATCGTCATTAGAACTTGTCTTGTTTCTTGTAAGGTTTTGCCCAATCAAAACTCTACACAGTTGCCAAGGTTCTTAACAGCAGTTATATGTCAAATCCCAATGTTTGTCTTCTAGAGCCAATGTGGAAAGGCAGTTATCCAACATCAAGAAGAACCCGAGGTTGAGACCCAGACAGGCTTTCTGGTGTGTTCTTGATCCCAAGATTAGAAAGAAAAGAAAATGAGTGAGTTTGTCTGTATCAATATCGTGCTCTGATTTAACCATCCAGAGAAGTTACACACACAAGCAGGAGCAGTGGGCAGCCTTAAGACGTGACAATCCGTTAGCAAGTGGGAGTTAGTGTGTTGTTCCAGGACACTCAGTTGTAGAACCAATCAGAACTTGGATTCAAACCTTGTCTTGGTGACAAGTTCATATCCTTACCAGTGGTTTCCTCCGATGATGAGGACTGATTTGGAACAAACTGGCTTTGGTTTATCCACCAGATTCTTACTTTCAGAAGTCTTTTGCGAACCTTTTACCATTGATAAATCAAAGTGGAACCATCTTGGGTGACTGTTTTCAAACATGCAGCCCAAGCATCTCGACCCGTGAGTCCGTATGTCAGACTTGAAACTAGATGTGGACACATGGGATAGTGGATTCCATTCAAGCCAAATCAGCTTGTGTGCACAGAGATCTGAATCTCAGGAAGTGAAGCTCTGCGCTCCGGCGGGCCTTCAGACACGGGTTTGGATCTGTGGGTGTGCAGGTGGATGTTTCTTGAATAATTCATGAGCCACTCAGCATTTTAAGTGCTCTTTATTGAATTGCACAGACCGAGGATTTACCAACATCACAGCCTGGAAAAATTGCACGTTGCATGTGAAGCAAATGGAGAGCCAAGAAAAATGTGGGACTTTTAGTTTGAGATTACACTTGTCTTTGACTATCCACAAAACATCCCAGAGGAAACCGAGCCTCCCAAACCTCAGATCTTGATGGCTTTTTTGGGATTTGAACGGAATTGGATCTCATTTATTCCATTTCTGGTAGAACTTCATGAAATAAAAACAAACAAATATGTTCGATTTGTCGAGGGATTATAAGAAAGACACTCTTTTAAAAGCATACACATTAAATAATATGCATCCTTTGGGAATTAGGGCGACAAATTATAAAATTATAATTAACTGAGGCATGCGAAAGAAATGCTGCTGGAGAAAATACTCTAGTTTTATTGCAAATCTGTATCTACTTCCTGTTTACTGTCAGAATCGTCCGCTCAGGTCAACTATATTGTGACCATAACGGTTAATTGTAAAGTTAAATGCTTCTTAATCTCATATAATTTGTGATAAGTGATTTAACTGCCACGTCGTTATTCCAGCATGTTAATGAACTTTGGCAAATCCCAACTCATAGTAACCAATTTAGTGATCCTCATATATGCATAACTATATACGTAAGTAAAAAACGCAAAAGTTTATAACGTTGAGGTCATATGGAAAGTGATGCAAATTAAAAATATATGAGTTTTATGGCTTTTATTACCAGATTGATCAGGCTATTGATTCTCGTTTGTCAAAATGGCTCCGGTCCAGACAAATGAATGAGTTAAAGGAAGGGTAATAAAGGTCAAACGCTATTTGCATTTGCTAAAGTCTATGAAGGGAACAAATGATGTAACGAGGCAATCAGTGACAAAAAGGTCCCTAACTTTTGGATAAAATTCTCATTTTTCCCCAGAATTTTGTGTATGTTTTATTTGTGGATATTAATAAAATTGCTATAATTAAAAAGCTAATAATAGCAACAAACACATGAAAGTGGATTGTGACATCGTTTTTTTTTTTCCAGAAAAGTGTATGTATTTGTAGATATAAAATAAATTGCTTATTTATAATAATGTATATTTATAATAATATATAATATACGGTATAATAATACATATACAATAATACATATTTATAATAATAATAACAATAATAAACACATGCTAGTGGTGACTGCATGTTTATGATATTTTACGGATGGACAGAAAAATTACGTGTGACTTATTGTAGATTAGGGATTAATACATGAGCTGTCAATCATGCACGGTTTATGGAAATGTAATATTTTCTTTCTTATGCCACTTTTCATTTCACCTTTTAATAAAACGGATGAACTCGTCAGATACAGTTTCTATTCTGATTATGGACGCGGATGATTGACGCTTTTACTTTTGTTTTTCTGGGAAGTCAATCTCGTGACTTCAATCTGATTGGAGTCAAAGTCGCCGGGACTATGAACACTGCCGTGGAGTTGATGATGAGAATTCCCACAGGCCCAGATTATCCGAAGTGAAAATGCTCTGTCGGGATTTGGGAAAGTCATGTGATTAACATGGATCGCATGACCTTATATCCGCGCAAAGTTCAAACTTAAAGAGGACGGTAAATCAATGGCGTGTCGCTCTTCCTGCTTGCGACGCTCAGAACGTCAGAAGCCGAGAGTCTTGATTAGACTTGCTTAATATGATAATGAGCTTTGTTGAAAATAAAATCAATATACATAGAGACGTATGGACGCGAGTCACTAGCATGAAAACCTTTGAAGTTGGGCCGTACAAAGTTATTTTTAGTGTCTGGAAATTGATAAAAAGTGTCTGGGAATGGAGTGAAAGTGTGAGTGTGTCGAGCTCTGTGATTGGTTGAGTGTACAAGGCCCCGCCTTTTAACCCAAAGTTGTTGTGATTGGCTCCAGCTCCATGTGATTAAGAAATGGAAAAGGATAAAATGGATAAATGAGGTAAACTTTCCAATGTAAATATTGAACAGAAATGATACATTTATATCAAATGTATAAAAAAGAGCTATTATAATTTTCTATGAAGATATATGTTTATATACAGGCATATTTTTGTTCTTTCCCTGATTTATCTAGAAGTCCAACCTGTAACAGACTGAACGGACTTGAATGCAAAGAAAATAACTTTTAAACAGAATTCCTTTCTAGTAAAAGTAAAGAAAAAGTTCAAGAGAGAGTGTAAAGCAAGCGAGAGAGCGAACAAGAGAGAGAAACCTTGAGCAGAATCACTTTTCAAAGCAAATTGCAACCTGTTCCTGTGCAGCGCGGCAATCTGGCAACCTCGGGTTTCTTTGAAGCTGAAGTGTTGAGGCCAGAAGACACCTGCTTATCTCCATCAAACCTCCAGGTCATGTTCTCCGGCCTGAAGTCCAGAGTGATGGAGATTCAGGGTGACACCACACAGCTCTGACATTTCATTCAGCGCTGACGTCTAATGGCAGCGAGGGTGACGGCCGCTCATTTGTGGCATCTTGGATTAAATGTGTGAAGATAATGGATTTTCCCAGCGAGAACTTTAGAGCTGTAAACGGCTAGTCTGCTTCATTAGAGGAAAAGTGATGATCCCGATAGTTCTGATCAAAGTAACGTATCAGTATCACTAACTTTTATTCACTTTACAACAATTTACTGTATTATTCATTGCAACCAGTAGAAGGGTACAAATATTTGCTATACGTCACAATATTTTATGCAACAAAATGTTTAATCAATTGTGATTAACAAAAGTGTAACTGAAATGATAAAATATCCCACAAAATAGACAAGCTTTGTAGTTTATTATGTAGTTTATAATAACAGAAACTAACTAGTGGCATATTAAACTTTTGTTTTTGGAATTATTCTCGTTTTTAAATTTTGTTGAGAACTTTTAACATTGAATAATAGCCTTGAGCATTACCATAATGCACATAATACATCAATTGCAAATACAATTATTCACGTTTGATCCCCAACTCACGGCCCACGGGCCACATTCGGCCCCTGTGTACCATGTGATTGCTCTTTTATTCCAAACTTTTAGTCTCAAACTTATTTAGTGATTTTACTTGTTTTTTGAAGAAGAAAGAGTTGTGACTGATTGCTAGTGATAAAATGTTCATTCACGATACTGACGGTCAAATTAAGAGAAACATCTCAATCTTAGTTCAAAACGGAACTGTCCAATTTTGCGACAAGTACTGAAAAATACGTTTGTCAACAAACATTTTTCTTACTTTTGAAGATCAAAAGCTGAACGTCCTCTCATCACAGACCATCATCTTAATTTTGTCTCAGATTCAATATCGAAAAACTCGACCCAACAAACTGAAACCGTTTTCTGGAAAACAACTGCAGACATCGCTCTAATAATAAAAGCATCAGATGCAGAGTCTGACAATTATTGATTAATCATTTCTCACAATTCAACAGCTAGATTAATTTTAAATATCCATATTTAATTTTCTATAAAAGATCGCCTGCGAAATTCATAGCAAAGTCAAGCTTCCGAGTTTAGAAAACGTTCTAAATCTGTTCAGCCATTGTAAACAGCGACTCCGCCCATTTTCCAACTTACAATGTGACCATAGCTTCTCATTAATCGTGATACAAAACATCGCTTTTGTACTGAAATGTACAAGAAAGGGTTTTGATAAACCAAAGTGTCTGGATCCAAACCTATGATCTCTACTTCTGGTCGCGTCAGTTTTTTAAAGTCGAGCGGAACTGTGCATTAGCGTAAATGTCTTTGTGAGCGGACGTATCTATTTGGAATATCATGGCGCTTTGAGAAATGCAAATCAGATGTAATAAATTATTAAATTGTTGTATTATCAAGAGACGGCGTCCTGCTATTCTTCAAACCAAACCAGCATCTATGAATTAAATATCACTGCAGACGCAGACAGAGGCGATGCTGAGAAGAACGTCTCATCGCTCACCAAACATTCACACCAGAAAAAAATTCAGATTGATAAATTAACAGCATCTTAATCCCGGATTACATGTGTCGAATTATTTATTTGCTCGGATTGTGTGGGTTGGAATATTTTCATTTAAGTGACATTGCAGAATTTATCCGCATTTATTGAGCATTTGTCGTGTGGATAATTTAGTTGACTTGGATTAAATGTGGTCATTAAAAGCGGCAATTTTTTTCTTCTTAAATCCAGATTGGAAATCCGAGCAGCACAATGTGTCAAGGCAACTTTGGAGATGACGCAAAGTCAGGCAAACCGCAGTCACTTTTTATCATATGCTATTCCTGTCCATGAAAAGATTCGAAATTACAGAGAGTTCGCGAGGCCAGTCTGTGTCGCGGGGAGAAAAAACCCACAGACAAAGCTGACAGAGACCGCGCTCGCAAATAAAGACGACGAGCTTTTTGTCTGAAGATATTTTTCTCATGCTGTACAAGATGCTGCTGCCTGACTGAAAATAGACACTAGGAAGTGAAGACGACATTCGGAGAGCTGGAAAAGTCCAGCGTCCTTTGGAAACGAATCAGATGCGTCTTGTAATTCATGTTGTTTTGCGTCAAATTTTACAAATGGTTGTGAACAATCGTCTGAATTGCAGTGGTTTTAAACGTCTCGGCGGGATCTCTGGCGTTCAGGTTCTATTTTTGACCTTAGTGATGCGTGTAGAACCTCGGGCCACTGTCTTGCATGAATTATTGTGATTGTCGGTGTCTCACTGCCAGCTCAATGCCACTCATTCTGACAGCTTCAGCCGGGGGCTCGCAAACCCCCATTTGTCTTTTTTTTTTCCCCTCTCCCATGATACTTGATGCTTTCCGTTCCACACATTAACAAACTTTTAGCTTTCCTGTAGCTCAGTCGGTAGAGCAAATTCAAGAAGTCATGGGTTCGACTCCCAAGCAAGGCCTAACGTTTCACTGTATCTTCCCAACGTTCTGTAAATCATGTTGGTGAAATCTAATGAGGAATTATAGGAATTAAACATTAAAATTTCAGGAATCTGAATCCCAAATTGCATAGATTATTGTTTACCTTTTTGCATGTAAATGTTCAGATTATTGGGCAGTGTGGTGCCATAATGGATAAAAAATGACTTTTTTTACTTTCAGACACAATTGATTTGCATATTTGCATGCGTTCTGCAGTATTGGAGTCAAAAAGTTGCCCATTAGGGCGTGTGTGTGTGTACCGCTTTGTTATTGGGTGGTGCATTCTAGTACAGAGTTGCTGGGATTGGCTCGAGCTCCACATGATTCAGAAATGGAAAAGGTTCAGAACAAGAATTTTTTAAGATTTGTTGTTTTCTCAAGAACTTAATAAAATGCTTAGCATAAAACCAGAAATACACAGGAGAATTGTGTATTTATGAAGTCCTGAATAAATAGCAAAATATAAAATATCTCAATTTTATTTCTAAAAATTCTAAAAATTATCTGAATGTGTGACACAAAATAATTGGAGGAAAGAAGACATACAGAAATGTAAAAAACTAAAACGTACAGTAAATTGTTAAGTAGTAAATTAGTGCAAAAAAGTGTACATTATAAATACAGATATGGAAACTATAATGTATATTGTTTTTATGACATTGCTGCTGTATTTTATTCTTACATTCTAAGCTTGTATTCAAGCTAAAACTGAAACATTTCAATTTAGTGTAAATTAAAATTAGGCAAAAATGTCTGACATTTTAAAGGTATTTAGTTCTGTTTTTATATGATGCATCTTTTTTATATCAATATTTTTCAGACTTTTTGTGTAGTAAGTATAGTGTACAGAAGTCAGTGTTGTGGGCCTTTCAACTGGTTCTGGAAAGGTAAAATGACTTTTTTATTCCCGTCTTCTTTCCTTGCCCTCCTCTTAACAACAGATCTTTGAAAACCTTGGAAGAAAAGCAACACTTTTAAAGCAAATACCTATGGAATGCTATCTCTCTGTACAAATCTGGGTGGATATACGGAGGTTGTGAAATTTTCTCCCTGAAGTTTTAACTTGGAAACTTCTTAACTTAACTTCAGAAAGAATAGAGAAAAGCACCAGAACCACCTGGAAAAAAATAACATTTCAGTTGTTTTGGCTTTCGCTCCCCAGTTGAAATTATGCCTGGGAACCTGTTTCTGTCGGTGCGCTGCTGGCTTGCAAAAAGGCAATTTGTGTTCTGTTTTTATCAAGACAGAGATGAGAAGGGAACTACACCGTTTCAATTTTGTGGTAATCACACATTTTGATTTGACAAAGACGTCTTTCACTGACTTAAATACGACAGTTCTGTTCAATTCCAATTACAAACATAGAAATATTTGATTGCTCTCAAGAGTTCATTGACTATGCACTGTTCTTCTGCACATGCTTTCATCCACAGGGACTTATGTTGCAGTAGCTTTACAATTCAATGCAGAGTTCTACACGAGCTGGCAGCAATGCTAAAAGTACAACTGGAAAAAGAATGGAAAATTGCTAAATAGCTAAAAGTACAGCTAACACGACAAATTGTAAACCTAAACATTACCAAGCATCAACACAAAAAATATAGCTAAACGGAGAAGGCTAAAAGTACAGCAAACACAGCTAGCAGTAGTAGTACAGTTGATTGTAAGCTAAAAGTACAGCTAACATGCTAACAGGAAAGCTAAACATTGCAGCTTGCAGGAATGCTAACATTACAGATAACATGGTAAACAGGAAAGCTAAACATTACCAAGCATGAACATTGAAATACAGGTTAACCGGAGATGGCTATAAGTACAGCTAATACAACTAACAGAAAAGTTAAAACTAAGCTAGCGCTAACACTAAAATGTCGCTAACAGGAAATCGCAAAAAGTTCAGCTAGCACACTAAAAGGAAAGCTAAATTAAGCAAGCAGTAACACCAAAAATGTAGCTAACATTTTTACAAGACTAACATCCTAAAAGCTAAACATTGGCTAGCATGAACGTTAAATTACAGCTAACATGGTAAAAAGAAAACCTAAACACTACTAAGCAAGAACACAAAAATATAGCCAACTGGAGATGGTACAGCTAACATGCTAACATGAAAGCTAAAATGATCAAGACAGAACACGAAAAGTGTAGTTAACAGGAAATCACTAAAAGCACTGCTAATGCAGCTAAAAGACAAGTTAAAAACTACAACTACAGCTATCAGGAGATAGCTGAAAGTACTGCTAACATGAAAACTAAAAAAAAAAACGCTAGAAGAAAAAAAACAGAAAGGCTAAAGAAATGGTTAGCAGGACATCTAGACGAATAGCTAGTAGAAAAGATAAAAGGTCACCTAACCGGAACGCTAAATGATTAGCTAACAGGAAAACTAGAGGATAGGATAAGGTTTTTAGAAAGGATTCATCTCTAAGCAGACACACAAGAGATTTGAAAGAAGTAAAAGAACACAGAATGAATAAGTAAACTCAAACATCTACTCCAACTCAAAGAGAAAGTCAAGCGTTAACCTTACATGAACAACGGACAATAAAGAGCATTTTAGAAACGCCGCGGTTTGATGTTCCATTGTTCTTACCATGTGCTCACACTCTTCTTTTGAAATGTTTTTGGCCGAGTTTCTTTCTCAGGAAGTGTCGAGGTCACTGCCTGTCTCTCTATCTGTAGACTGCATCTTCTATTCCTTTTCAAATGTTCTTCTTAAATCCCTCAACCATTTCACATTCCCTTTCACCCAAAAGATGCTGTTGTAGTAAAATGAATCAGAATCAGAATTAATGGATGAACGAGCGAGTAAAGAAATGACATTTTCATGATGGAAAGAGTTATGCTACTTTCATTGTTTGTCTGGATTGAATTTAGTGTTACATTAATCACAACAATGTTTTGGGTCATGTGATTGGTCGCCCACAAATCCAGGGTGTGTCCCGCCTTTAGGCTCAGAGTTGCTGTGATTGGCTCTCCCTCCACATGACCCAGAAATGCTGTTCTGAAATGTTTGGATATTCTGGATTATTTGCATCCCTGCATCAAGAAGCATGTGGGCGATATTGATATTAAATTTATCTGTAAAGGTTTGATCTTTATTTAATCTGATTCAAAACTAATCAAAAAGTGTTTCGACCTCTAGGGGGCGTAATCCCTACTGTATTTATTAGACTTTAGCCCTATCGCAGCAGTATTTTATTTTTAAATGTGTGATGTAGATGGTGATTACAGTAATATTAGTCACCAATTAGTTTCTCCATGTGAGCAATGTTGTAAGGAGCTGCTACTAGAAGGGTGTGTCTTTGATTTTCTGACACTGAATATGAAGAATACATACACCACGAGTTGTATGAAATGCATGTACCAGTTGCGTACGAGCTGTTATGAAGGCGAAAGGAACAGGATGTGCTGTGTTCGTTGTGACCTGAATTGCGCTTAATGGTTCGATTGATTGAATCCTGGAAACAGCTGAAACTCTGCAGAAAGGAAGGTTCGCTTTCAATCATCCTGCGAATTTCATTACGCGTCGTGTATCAAGCCTCAGACACAAGAGACACAGATGTTTAGAGTTACTGCGACACCGAGGAATCTTTGTAATGGAAGGAAGAGTCGACTCGTATCACCCAAACTGGTTTGATCTCTTTATTAAAGGCACTCGAGTGAATTATGAGCAATTACACCCGGAGAAGCAGGTTAGGAAGAGTTTGAATTCACTAGTCCGTCTGATGTTTCATTTAGTCTTTAAACGGTGGCTAATGTGTTTTGGGTTTTTGACGTTTTAAGATCTGTGGGAGATTTGATATCAAACTTGAACAATTTGATCTTATCCAAATAACAACTCCCGGGACATTAACTCCACTAAATTCTAATTGTTGGACTTTGATCTTTGAGAATTTTTCACCCAGACAGGAAAATTGTTTCATTAAAAGATCATCATGCACACTTCAAATTCTTAAAATCTTTGGTGCATGGTCACAAACCTTATATATTTTTTAAAATAATGATAAAGAGTAGTCGTTTTTGTTGAGCAACAGATGAAGAGTAACCATTGTAAATCAGAGAGTAATTGCTTTTAGTGAGCTACAGAAGAAGAGTGAAGCGAGGAGTAACCGCTTTTGTTGAGTGACAAATCAAATAACTGTTTTTAAACAGAGTAACCGTTTTTGTTGAGCGAAGGATGAAGAGTAACCATGTGGAAAAGAAGAGCAAACGTGTGTTGAGCTACAGATGAAGAGTAACTGAATTCAAACGGAGAGTAACTGTTTTTGATGAATGACAGTAGATGAGTAACTGTATTGAAACGGAGAGTACGATAACCATTTTTGTTGAATAATAAAATTAGAGTAATCGTTATGAAGCGCAGAGTAACTACTTTTGTTGAGCGACAGAAGAAGAGTATTTGTATTGAATCAAGGTGTAACTGCTTTTGTTGAGTGACAAATAAAAAGTAGCTGTTTTTAAACTAAGAGTAATGATAAACTAAGAGAGTAAACTAAGTAACCGGAAGTAAACCAAGAGTAACCGTTTTAGTTAAGCGACAGAAGAAGAGCGACTGGATTGAAACGAAGAGTTACCATTTTTGTTCAGTGACGGGAGATCCTTTTTAGCAGCAATAATTTGATTGACAGCCACAGTTTCCAAAATTTCTTTCGCCTCTTCATGGTATGAAAACTGCAGAAAGAGTGGTTGCAGAACATTTCTGTGGGGAAGAGACATGGTGGGGTGTGACACCATCCGTTGGATTTCAGATCAAACTTTATTTAACCTTCTCTATGGCTCCTCTCTTGCTCTAAAACATTATCAACTTTGAGAAAGGGGAAGCAGATATGGGATGTCGAAACCTATTGAGATGAGAAGAGCCAGCGTTTCCTCTAGGCTAAGGTCCGGTGAAGTCACTAGAGTGACTAACCCAGATTCCTGCAGAATATTCCAATAAACTAATTTAAACATTTATACTGCGACATCTTGTCTATAAGTGTTTGGCCATATTGCTGACGTCACCATATCGCTAATATCAATAACATAATGGACCTCACGAAAGATAACTTACAGCAAATGGAAGAAAACATCAAGACTTGTTTTGGTGATTAAATTGTCAAGTCATGTAGTTATTTCATGAATTAATAGATGGAGGATGAATAGGACGCCTTGGTGAATGATTCAGTGAACTCTAGGGGTCCAGTTGGCTCCTCTAAAGATCTCATGATCTCTTATTACTTTCATCAAACATGTTTATTGGCTCAAGCTGATCTCCACTTCGAATGTCCTCATCTAACAAGTGCAAATATGTTGAAATACCCAGTACATTTCTGGGTTCAAAGAAAATAGCACCATGACTTTAGAGAGAAGTGACAAGGTTAGAAGAGTCCTGCACTTTTACATTACCATCATCACCATCACAGTTTGCTCCTGGCGTCTGATCCCTTCACTCCTTCAGCAAGTGCTCTGGCATTGAGTGGCCCACAATCCAATGAGTTTTTCTGGAGTTGCTTAGGAGATTATTGAAACCATAGCTGACGACAGGTCAAAGGTTATCTGTGTATGGAGACCTCCTGTGAACTTATTGGAAAAGTCCTCTTGGTCAATATCTCATTTGCTTGCTTGAGTTTAGAGTAGTCTGAGGGTAGACTAACCAATCTGTTGGAAATAAAGGCATTTGTGCAACCTTAAAGAAAGCTGACCTTGTCTCTGCAAGCCTTCAGGGATGGGCAACAATTTTTATTCACGGGCCACATTGGGTTCTAACATTTGACAAAGAGGCCGGACTGTGCTGGAGAAAAATACACAATTTGGGATATGGAGGAATTTATAATTGCAGTGGTACTTCGTTTCGCTAAAGAAAAAATCATAAAAATACACCTCACTTCACAAGCTCCGCCTCAGTGTGGACATTTTGATTAGAAAAGAATAGATTAGAATGGATTGGCTTCATTGCCATTGCATAACATGGTTACAATAAAATTAAGAATACTACTCTGTTTGGGGCAACAAAAGGAAAAAAACAAAAAAAAAAACAAATGTAATAAAATATACACAGTGAATAAGATAAAATATAACTAGTATATCTATTATAATAAACTTGATGCTATTTCCAGGCTTTCACCAGGTGATCGCGGAGAGAAGGATAGAACAGACTGAAGTACTGTACTGCGAGTAATGTAAAGACTCTCAATTATTTTTTTGCGCAAAAATCAAGCCGAGTTTGATCGATTGCTGTAAGCGCGAAGGAAAGCAGAAAACGTGAAAATGAATGAAAATATTCATGGATATTAATGCAAGAGCAAGGTTTTAATATAAAGCAACCATTACGCTAAAGAAGGAAATTATAGAGAAGCATGATTGTGGTAATCGACTGACTGATCTCTGCGAAAGATCGGCGCGAGAGACGTGCGCCTGAGGTATAAATGGTAAAAATATACTAGTACAAATATTTGACGTACATTTTGTGTGTATGGTTCTGCTTTTAAAAATGTGTTCATAAAGAAAAGAAAGAAAACCTTCAAAATGGATTAACCGAATTTGCGTCGCAAAAAAAAATATTCGACTTTCATTACATTTTTACAAGTTTGGGGGGCCGGATTAAAATGTTTAACGGGCCGCATGTGGCGCCCGAATCGTAACTTGCCCTGGTCTGATTTATATGAAGCCATGAATTGCGACCACAAGTAGACGTTGAGAATAATGGAAATACGAATAAACGAATCCCAAAACTGTCCTGGAGAGACACGTGTGGTTCTTCAGATGTGAGGGAGCCAGATTTGTCTTCATTCGTTTCATTCTAAAATAAAACTAGAGTAATCCAGGGCATCTCAGTCTTATGAAAGACCAGTTCATACGAATTTGATTGGAAAAAATCCAGGATAGTTTTGTCTCGGGTCATTAGTGATTAATTATTAATACCGTTTTGACCCGTTGCACCATCACTAAATTCTTCTTTAAAAATAATTTGACTGCGTCGTTGCGCGTGATTGTTCATTAAGAAAACGTCAACTTGCTTTGTCACGTTAGACCCATTCAACCTTCCGTAATTGTGGCTCTTGATGCTTTACGTTGGCGTAGTAGCCCTTAATTACTTCTCGCGCATTCGCTTCAACCGAAGCCTCCACGACACAAACGGCTTTTGATCAAACCAGCGGCGTCTTGTTTCGCGCGGCTATTTGCATACTAATTTCATATTGACTTGATTTCAAGGGTAATTAGAGAGATATAGTGGAGCTCACATGGAGATTCCATCTTTTCGGTTTTCCTTTCATTGACATTTCTTTTATTGCGCAAGATCTCCATCGTCGTTTGCAAGACGGAAAATGAAGCAGAGCAAACAGATGCTTTTCGACTCGCCGCCATGATAACGTTTGCCTTCCATCTAATTATCTGCTAAATGAAAAGAAAATGCCGTTTGTGTCTTCAATTACAGGAAATGGCAGAAACCGGCATCAAAACAAGCACCTTGAGCCATTCTTGGAATGCAAACGCCGCTCACCGCCGCTAATGACTCGCTTTTTTAGACGCATGAAGGCCGGACTGGAGGAATGTGCTGGAATGTGCAAATGATGTCGCGGTAAAGAATTGTTTCTGCTTATTTGTTTTTTCAATTTTGTTGTCCTCGGTAGGTTTGTTTATGGGTTGGCATGGTGGTGGCTTAGTGGGCAGCGCTGTGGTATGGAAAGAAGACCAGATAGGCTTAAGTTTGAGGCCTGACTCTTTCTGTGTGGTGTTTGCTTGCTTGGGTTTCATCTGGGTCTCCGGTTTTCTCTAATGGTCCAAAAACAAAGACAAATAGTTACAAAATGGCCCAGAGGTGTGAGGTAGTGTGAATGTGTGTACTTCTCTGTGATTGGTTGGCCAGGAATCCAGGGTGCCCCGCCTTCAAGCCCACAAGCAAATCAGAAAATAGATTTTTTTGTGGTTGGATTTTGAAGTGATTTTATTTGATTAAAACAACCTTTTATTAAAAAAAGACAACTTTTTGTTCCCATAACGTTGTATTTTCCACGGACTATTTGGATCAATTGTCTTTCTGTAGGGTCCAGTCTTTCACATCAAAGTTCTGCTTTGAACAGAAAATCTTTGATTTCTTGTGAGATTATGCCTTGGTTCTCATAGCGCCGTCATTTGGCAAATTGAATTAAATAGCTGCCGAGACACTTTAATCTCACTGGGCTGGCGCTAAAAAAATATTAGCCTTGCTCGATAGATTACGCATCGTTTGTGATAGGTGAAAGCAGGTTTTGATCAGAAACTTTTGAAGCCACCAGGAAGCATTAGAGAGATAAAGAAAAAAATGAAAGTCAGTATTAGTTTGGGAATTATAAGGCGTAAAAGTAGAACGCTGCCGTGTCCAAGTCTGTGTTTAAGCAACAGTTTGCGTTTGCCTCGAGGGTCTGGTCTTTTAAACCTCATGATTCACTCGCTGGTCTTTAAGGGACGACTGGCCATTTGGTGTGCAAACATGCCTTGAAGAAAGCTGGGTATGAAGCAGGAACCCTGTGCTTTGAACCGGAAAACTTCTTCTTAATCCTTTTATCAGCCGGTGGTGCTGTGTGTCACTGTTGCCACTGTCTATGTGAATCTCTGAATCACGGCTTCCTGTGTCGGGCTTTATACTCACAATGAGAATATTTTTAGCATTGGGAAACAAGTCTGATGGCTTGGAAAATAAACGGAGGATCAGATCAGTAGGTCTAGAAAGTAGGAAGGGAAAAATTAAGGTTATGCAAATACATGGAAATATAACACTATTTACTTATATTTACACTATTCTATAATTTATATTCTATTTTAAAGTTTATTTTTGAGGGTTTTTATTTTATTTATTTAGTTAATACATTTATTATTATTATTATTATTTTATTATTTTTATTTTTTTTTTCATTTTTATTTCTCATGTGTTTCAGCTTTTGGTTTGTCACAACCAAAATAAAAACACTGTAAAAATGATCATTTAAAACATACAATTAGATTATAGCATATAAAATAAATACAGAATTGACTAATCATTCAAATTCACTTTTTTTGCAAATATTCACTCTGTTATCACCTGCACCTACAATGATCAGAAAAAAGGACGTTCTAACTTGCCGTATGGCACGCTCTGAAGCAAAAGAAGTTGCTCTGATTTCAAGTGAACGTCACATTCTTTATTAAAATTACAAAAAATGTGCTTACATGCATCACTTTTTCTGAGATCAACACGTTCCAAACGTCTCTTCCAGAGCAAAAAACCCAAATGAGCATTAACAAAAGAAAAACAAGCTCAATCTCAACAATAATCTAAAGATAAACAACAACTAGAAAATTCTCATATTTGTCTTTTTCTCATGTTTTCAAATAAGTCAACGTTCAAATTTCCCAAGTAGTGGAGTCGGTGTCTCCACAAACTCTATAAATCTCCGTGTCGGCACGTTCTGGTCTCTCCAGACTGGTTGGTGAGACACTGTTGGTATGTTGGTGTTGGAACTAAAGGCACATCTGTCAGGCCCAGGAAAGCCGGGCCGGGCTTTACGTGTCAGCTCAACTCAAACCAGATAAACAGCTTCTCCCATCTGTCTCCTCACCTCTGACTGTTCCGCAGACGGAGTTTAACTAGTGGACAAAGCCTCTTTCCACCAGGGACTGAAGGGTAGAGGTGGTGATGGAGGGATGCCAGGTCTGCAGAGCGGTGACTCAACACCACCGTATCTCATCTCGTCCCTTCAGACCGGAAGGAAAAATACACTGACATCCATAACGTCAAAAAGTATTTATTTCTTTATTCCCGATGGCTCGGCGATAAAGAGCGGGAAAGATTCCGGCCAGCTGGCCCATTGCACCTTCCCCATCAAACCAGTCCAGCATTCATGCAGTTGTCATGGAGCCCAGTGTCACCAGGGCAACTCAAATTTGAACTATTGCCCCAACTCCTGGCATGCGACACCATCCCAAGCCCAGATTTACGCTGTTGTCTTTGCGATTAAGCTAGAGAACCATCGACGCCAGAGTTGAGTTTAAGATCTGGACTGGCCTTCATCTGATGCCTGCTCTTGATTATATTAACGCATTTATGCGAATATAAGCACACATTTTTCACATTTCACAAGCTAAAATATTGGGGGTGTTTATATGGAAATGCTTAAATGGACATAGCAAGAGGAATTATAGCACCCTCTGCTGGATTTATATTACATTTACAAATAGTATTGCTACCATTTGTATCTATTATTCAAGAAAAAAGTCAAAAGTTTGGTTTGATAAAAGAAGTATTGTTAAGAGAAGTATTTGTTGAGAGAAAGTAATGCTTATGTTCGTCTATTAATGTAATTTTGATTTTGCGAACTGGGGTGCTTATATTTGCATAAATATGGTATATCACAATTTTTTAAATGTTTGCATTAGCTTGCTTGAAGACCATAAACCAAGCACCAGAGCTTCAGAGTTTGTGCTAGTACACTTGCTAATGCTATCTTCTCTAAGATAATACTATCTTTCACAAAAGAAAACTGAGGAGAATTCAAAGACTAAGAGTGGAAGTGCAAACCTGGGTAGGTTTACAAGGCTGTGTAAATGTTCCTTTTTTTGTCTGTCTTGTAGTAAATGCTTCAAACAAACTCGGCTTATTAGCAGAGCTTTGATGGAACTCGACGGCGGTGATATTCCTTCAGTCTGGCTGGCGGGTCTGGAAGTCGGATCATTTGCATGCTGACGGCGTCATTCAGCCTCCTCTCTTCCAGCAGCTGACATGCTAATGCTCTTCCCCACGGCTAATTTTAACTGGAGCGGTGCGTATTTTTATACGAGTGTTTATACACTTGTTTACGTTTATATTTTTTTGTTTTATCTGATTTTATAGCGTTTAATTTGTCACATCTCTGCTTTTATTTTGAGTCTGTGTGCTGTATTCATATTGTGTGTTTGTGTATGCACAGCATATAAAACTTTTAGCAAATTACCGTATATACACACCAGCCTGGTTTTTTTTTTCCTTTCTGGTTCAATTAGGTTAATATTCTAAAAATGAAAAATACTATTTTGTCTTTATTTAACAAACCTAACTTGTGACTCATATCATTTTGATATTGTTTTACTTGAATAATAGATAACAGAAAGTTAATTCTAGTGGTTAGGACTTTCCCAAGATCCTTTGCTACAGTCAGACTCCGCACATGCTCAGAGCAATTGTTTCAAGCTCAGGCCTTTTTCAAGCTCTCTGTTTATTCGACGCTATAACAAAGGATTATTATTCCCTGTGCAGCGGCGAGCGTTTTGATTGTGTCTGTTCCTTGTTTTTTTTTTACTCCTTGCTTGTGTTTTAAATTTTCAACTATTTTGACTCTTTCTGCAATGACACATGTCTTGTTTGTTGCCGGTTGCACTAAGCTAAGCTACGCGGTCGTGGTTTGTACTCTCTGTTTTTTTATATAGTATTGTACTGTATTTAGTTTGATCTTAGTTCCTCCAGTGTTATTTTGTCTCTGTTAACCCACCAAGTTTTTGAGTGTCGAAAATTTGAAAAAAGGATGTTTATATTCGCGTAAATACGATATGTATACATTCTTTTTGTGTCTCTTGTCAAAGTGTGTATGTGTGTTTTCGCGTGTAAATGTATTTTCTCGTGTTTTCTGCTGACGACTGAAACTGCTGAATATTGGAATATCAGTGCGTCCCGCAGTCGCACGGAAAAGTAGTTTCAGATTTGAAATGAATCAGACTTCACACGACTGATCACAGAAGAAAATGAACGTAGAGAAATACAAGCTTGTCAAGCGCTTCTAAAAGCAAGCGGCACGACGGAACGACGCTCTGTGGGCTCGATTCAATATGCGACTCGGCACTTTGATCTGATCTCTCGTGATTTGTCTCATTCCTATCTGCTTTGTTCCATCAGTTGTTGTTCAGCCGTTTGTTTATTCCGTTTCTATGCTCGTTGCTAAATATGGATCTCAGCAGCTGTGTGTGTTGCTGTGGAGTGTTCGACAGCGTGAGCGTTTACGTAAATACTTCCAGCACACACACACACACACGCACACACACACACACGCACATAATGTACTGAAATATCTATTGCCAAACTACGCCGCTTTGAATGCTTTTAGTACACTGCTTTAAATTTACATCAAACTGCATTGATGTTTTTCAAAGACCAACGTCTTCCAAAGTCTTACGAGATAAAAAATACATTTCCACAATATGTAACTTCCTACAAATTGCATTTTTAAAAGCATTTAAGCTACGTTGCTAAGTGGTTGACAACGACAAAGTAGTCCGGTAAAGAGTGACTTGCAAAGAGTTCAGCCTCTTAAATGCTAAAAATTGAAAACGTGTCTGCGAAAGAAGACCGAGTGAAACTGACAGAGAATGAACGAAAATAAAGACACGTGCAAATGGAGATTCATCTGAAGAAACCAAGCTGGAATTCTGCAGGTTTAAACAGCGAGGGCATGCAACGAAGGTCGCATTCAAATGATCGTAAAAGTCCTTCAAATATTTGTTTTTGCAGTTTTCGGGTTATTGCCTTCCGTGAAGACTTTTAAGACACGTTTTAAATCTACAGCGGCTTCATCTTCCGTGCAATAACTCCATAGAAGAGTCCTGAACGCTTAAGACCAGGTTTGTAAAGCTGAGCGTAAATCAGCCGTAGTGCCGGGCCTTCGCTAATCACGCCGCTCCGTCATTAAAACAGCCATTACACATATAGCCTCTACGTTTTTTCCATTTATTTAGTAAAAACTGGTCTTATTCAATTGTAGATTCCGCCAATCCGGCCTTGTAGGGGCAGTTGGTAGGTAATTCCAGAGATAGTAGAATTTTTTGACACGACCCCTAGTGGCCATATTGGCAATGTCACTGGCTTTACAGTCGAGCTGGACTCTAATAGGTTGATTAGACGTGATCAGCTCATTGTGCTGTTTGTAAAATCTAACAGCGCTGTGCTATACTGAGGAATAATTCTCTACTTGTTCCTTTGCTGACAAAAGCTCATGGCTGGAGCTGCTTCATGGGTGCTGGATGTTCTGGGACAGAGCGGCGTGGAGCCTGTTTGGGCCTGTCACTTTGACAGCGCCTGACCTATATTTACAGTCTCTGTAGGCTTTGTTTGTTTGCAGAGTTCTGCGCCGCGATATGTTTCTGAGGTGAAAACTCGTCTGAGGGGAATGTAAATGACTCTAATGGAGATATAATGTGATGCGTCTGTGATTAAAGCGTCGCTCGTTTGACTGGTGTATGTTACCGCAGTTCCTCAAACTTAATTTCCGATTGACGGATTGTGATCCGAATTGGTCTTGAATCTAGATTTTCTAATTCGGTTCATTAAATCAGATTCATTTCTTCTCAACCCGACAGACGATTTTCTTGCGGGGGAAACGCTAGAGGGAACGTTTAAGCAAACTAATGTGCAAATGTACTAAAAAACGTTTATACTTTTGTGTTATAGATCTACTTGATCACTTTATAGATGATGGATCCACGTAAATAATAGTTTACAGTACGTGTAAATAAAAGTAATAATAATTCAAATGTTTTTTTTAATTAATGTTACACACTTTATGAAAAAAAAAATATATACAAATATAAATGAATAAGAAAAGATATAAATGTACATATTTACATTTATATAAAATACATGTATTTATAAATATGTATATTTTCGATTTACATATTGAATAAGTAACATAAAAATAATAAGTATATAAAGCATATATTTAAATATACAAATATATAATATACTAATTCATATTCAGGGATATATACATAATAATAAATACATATAAACTATATGAACTATATAAGTACTCAACAAACCTCATGGACCTCACAATAATAGGTGCAAAGTGCAAACATAACTAACAACTACTTGATTGCCAAAGTATAAATAAAAGGCGTGAACCTCGCTATTTCTGCTTGCAGCTATAGACAACTGTGATTAATCAAATAACAACTGTACATTTATGAAAAAACATGTATTTCACGTCTTCTGCACATCTACAGGACTTCAGGTAATATTTTTGCAGTTTATTTGTGGCACTCTGACGCCAGCGCGGTGACTGGATTTACAGTTTAGCAGGAGAGACGGAGAAGATGATTTAATGTACTAATTATCTCTGTCAGCTAATTAGGCCTCAGCATTTTGCTTATGTAAATAGAGAGAGACACGGGCTCGGCGGCTAAGGTTCTAACATCAAGCTGAGAGCGCTGCCATTCACACGCCGGCCACCGACTCATTAATTACATACTGTACGAGTCCAGAAGCCGCGCTAATGATGCTGAGTGCCACTGAAAGAATCCAAGTACAGCTACTTTTTTTCTTTCTTTCTTTTTTTCACCCCTAGAGATTTTTTTCACCGGCATTGGAGAAACTCGACAGTAATGGATTTCAATGCTCGACTCTGACATTGTCTTGTAGCACGAGTCTAACTTTCATTTTCCCGTCACGTGCTCCGTGTGCAGCATTACAGGCGGTTTTGTGATCACTTTCTTCTCCGCCGCCGCGCGCAATATGTCAAACTGAGAAGTGTGTTTGAAGTTTCAAAGCGATAATTGTTTCACCCCGTTACCATTCATTTAGTGCTTGGCATGTCATTGTAGACACTCGCTTTCATGTCCCTTGGTCTCATCAACCTCGCTGGTGTGTGTGTATGTGTGTAAAGACTTTTATAGAACCAGTTGCTGGTTAATTCATTGAATGTGGTTTTGATGAGCAGTTGACCAGATGGTCCAGTTTTCTCATAGAAACCTCGTAAAAACAAGTGTTTCAGCTTCAAGTCGCATTTTCGAAGCACTTTCCACAATCCCATTTGTACGGAATGATAAATAATTTGACGTTTTTTGTGATCGTGACCAGTGGCTGTTTAAGAGACAAAGGTTTGGAAGCTAAATCCAACGCCGCTCCTTCTGGTCAACTGTTGAAGCAACAAAATGGAGATTCAGTTCAAGAGTGTAAATGGATTTTATGGATTCAGTGGTTGCAATAATTTTGTGGTTCAGCTTCTCAGAGAATAGGGAAAAAATTGGTTAAGCAAATGCTGATAAACTGAATTGCAAGACAAGGTTTTGGTTGCCACTGGTTTGTTTAGAATAGCCGTACATTTTTTTTCATGTTTGTCAGTTGTGGTGCAATTGAAAGTCTCTGGATCTGCCACCCAGGCTTTGCAGGTTCGAGTCCCAGGCTTAAGGCTGCCCACTGCTCCGGGTGGGTGTATAGCGTCACTGGATGGTTAAACCCATAGCACATTTTGATACAACCTCTATGGCGTTATTGACAAATAATGACAAATTTATTTTTTTGTGAAACCGTGTTCTAGTTGGTTACAGAACCAGTCGTACAGGAAACCAGTAACGTTCCTTTAATTACTCATCTTCTAATTTTAGCGGACGCGATTTGGGGAGCGTTTGCCTCGTGGCTCGGAAAAGGATTTTGTCGTCTGTTTTTGCTTCGCATTTTCGAAGTAGCGCATTCCCAGAAAAAGTCATGGCTGTTTAACTCATGCTTAACTACCTTAAGCGCCCGAAGGAGAAAATCCCTTGTTAAGACATGCTTTTCTTTCCGGGGGTTTTAATAGAGGATTAGAGGAATCCTCTGGCCAAAGCAGTCATCTGAATTTAATCCAGCCTGTAAGATTGCCTTTAATTGTCATAACCTGACAGATCTGAACAACAGAGTGTAACGCAAAGCTGTAAATGAGCCAAAGACCATCTGCAAAGGAGAAATCCTTCCATACGGGCATTGTACGAAATTGGACAGCCGGACAAAATGAACCAACATAATTGGTCTTGGAAGACTTTTGAAGGTCTCGCTGTCAGGGAGTAAAAGCTAATGATACGAGTACAATGAGATTGCTATCAAATAAGCCGACGAATGCCGCAGAATTTATGATGTGCTTTGTTTTGTTTTTTTTTTTTTTTTGACCCTTTTGTGTTTTTCTTCTTTGTCAATTTCTAGGTACTGAAGAACTAATTGGAAGCATTTTGGGGGGAAATGAGCCGGGCCTCTGAAGAACTCGTCTTCATTCCAGTCCAGCTCTGGATGTTTAACCCCGTAACCTTCTTCTGATTGGAGAGAAGTGACGGTCCACTCAGCGAAGGCTCATTGGTAAGTTCTCGTTCTAGTAAAAGTACTGTAGGGGCGATGAAATGGTCTGAAGCTAGTGGGTTGGATGCGGCTGGAGAGCCCAGATAATGCCTGAGGTGTTGTTTAAAGCATTTGTTCATGAGCGTTGAAGTTCAATCACTTTTGTGAGTTTAGCTCTGCTTCTGTCAGTCGGTGGTGAAACTCATTTTAAGGCGTCTTTTATGTTGATCATTTCAAGGCCTATAATTTTTATCAATAGGTTGTAGGTTTTGAACATCCATGTTTTAGAATTTAGATTTAGATTTAGAATTTAGATGAAATCGCACCTGGTCCGCGACTTGTTTTTGTTTTGTTTTTGAGGATCAAGTTAAATATTTATTCTGGAATAATATTCTCGTTTGTTTTTATCTATGTTTATTTAAAAAAAAAAACACACAGTTTTGTTTTAAAAATGTTTATCCTGTTCAGCGCCCTACTCAAAGTGTGCTTTGAATTTTGGGTACAAAATGTATTTCGGATTTTGGTTTGGAATATGTGGGAATATTTTTGGGTTATGGAAACAGAAACATTGTAAAATTAAGAGTAATTTCTCTGGGAACAAATGACTGAAAACAATAACACTCGATTAAACTCAGTTTCGTGAACGTTTTCTACACGTATGGCATTTAACCAATGACATGGTTTGTTCAAACGTGATCTGTCATTGTAGCGATCAATGCCAGCAGTCGATTTATTGAGAAGCGAGTTAAACCAGAACTCAGTTTGATTTGTTGCCTTTGAGATCAATCCGTTTGCTCTCCAATGATTTAATTTCAAGTATCTTAAGTCTTCACTGTGTTCTCGTCTGAGATTTAAGGATGTGAATTTCAAGGTTTTGAGTGATTTAACCAAAGACCCTGAACATGTTCAGACGAGATAAACAGATTAGCAGCAGCTCAGTTTAGCCTTTGCTAAAAGTACAGTGTAATTTTCCTGTGAATCATCCAATCCTTCACGTTGAACCAACTTTTCAGAGTCACTTACCAACAACAAACATCTTGGCAAAGAACAAAGTCTAGTACCAAAGCATACCAAAGTTGGTTTGGGACCAGGCCGAAGGGAGACTCTCTCTTTTAAAGGGTCTTGCTCTGGTACGTTGGTACACCAGGGTATCGTTGCTGTATTCACATCTGCACAAAAGTTCCAGAACAAGACAAAACATTTGCACCAAGTGAACCAAACTAGCTGAGTGTCGATCCAATAGTGTAAGTAGCACTTACTGTAAGTAGTTTCTCTGGGTGTTGGGCTTGCAACTCAAATGTCATGCTTATAAGCCTCAGGACAAGCTTTCCGCCCTTGAACTTGTTGAACAACTCAACTGTTGCAACTTTGTATCATTTTGACGGCCGTTTTTTTTTTTATAGCATTGCTAAAAATACCAAGTGGCCAACAGAGTAGAACTACTTTAGGCTTGCAAAAAGGCAATTTGCTGATCAGCAAAAGAATCGCCTTCCTGCTAGAAATGTGCCTGCTTGTGTGTCTCAGTGCACTGCTTTACAAATGTCAAGGGCTTGGAGAGCGAGAGCCAGGTTAGATCAAGAGTAAAACAGCAAAAGAGAGCTTTTCTGATGCCACATTTCTTATAAGTCGTGGTGTGGCTTCTGCCCCTTTTCCTCACACGATGGTTTTCAGATCGGATTGTTTGTGACATGTGGGCCATCTCTCCACAGAGACTGGCTCTCATTAAACAGGGATCTTGGGTACGTAACCATGGAGAAGATGGGACTGGGTCTGACCGGCCTCGGCTCTTGGGACCGGTCATGAAGCAGTGTGTTTGAGACAGCCTGTTACCCAGGAAACACAGAGACTTGTTCTAGTCTTCGCGAAGCACAGAAGTGAAACGAATTGGGATGTTAATGTGTCAGCGCTTTAAGACGAAGACCATCTGGCTCCGCTGCTTTCCAGATGCCTTGAGTGGCATTGTAAAAAGTTGCTGACCCTCCAAATGCCTTCACTGTTTTTGTACGACTTGATGGGTGCAATAGTTGAGGGAAAACAGGATGAGTGTCCCAGTCCAAAACGAAATGAATTGTCACAGTTAACTTGTGTTGGGTCTAACTTTTCGAAGTTTCATCTCTATTTCGTGTTTTCAGGGACAGTGAAAAAGCAATAGTGCCTTGAGCTCTAACGTTGATTTCCCAAATTTTGAAAATGGACGTCGCCCCCTGTGGCAATTAAAAGCATAGTGTATGATTTTATTTTTTTTCCCACAGAATTAGATTGTCTTCTGAAGTGCTGAGGGCATCATTCACTGTTTTGGTCTCTCCTGCGCTTGAGCTCCATCAACACGAAGGCGGCGGCGGAAATCAATTGTCATATTGGTTGTAATTGTCATGTTGGTTCTATTTGCGTCTCCCTCGCTTGGCGTAATGAAACGTTCCCAGCAAACGTCTCAAAAGAACATATTAGGCATCATGATGACAGAAACATTTTCATCTGATAAAAGATAAAACAAAAAACAGGTGTGAAGCCCCTATGGAAAGTTGAAGCCTTTCCCTTTGATTACATGGATTTTTTTTATAGCTTAACATTGCATTTTTTTCCCTCTTTATTCAGTATTAGTATTCAGTATTTTTTTCCTAATTTTTGAACACAGATAAATAATGGACATTTTTCTTCTTTAAAGACAATTTTTCTGTAATTGTTTTTTTTTCTCGTTGGTCTTGCACTAAGAAAAGCCTTATATAAATGAACTTGAACTGTTATTTATGTAATTACTATTGTACTTTACTATACCGTATTTTGTGGACTATTTTGTGCACTTTTATTTCACTGACATACTCCTCCACTAATTTATGTGTTTGGAGAAATACCAAAGAAGAACATTTGGACAAAGTAGTGTTCCAGACTGACCAAGTTCCTTCAGGTCTCTAGTTTCCGAATTTCTTATATCTAATTTCCATAGACTTAAGATCTGCGCTGTGATTGGTTGGTCAGTCATCAGGCTCAGAGTTGCTTAGAGTGTCTCCAATTGAATAGCCATTAATTAATGGCCACTGAACAGTTCTAACTAAAAGTACTAACTAATTATTGGACACAACTGAAACTGTTAGACCAGTTGATCAATGCCAACATCTTAGGCAAGATGTGACCGTAGAAATGACAGTAAAGTTTATTGAAATTTCCCAGTAGACCAGGCAGCAAGACTTCTTCTAGTAAGAATCTTACAAATCCAAGTAATAACTAGAGCATTACTGCACATATGACAGTATATCGGTTGTAAATCACAGCAAATACTACAATCACAGAAGAATAAAAAACAGGATTGTCTTGTTGTTTCCCTGATCAAGGTCAAGCAAGACCCTCGTACCTTTTAAAGCCCGTGAGCTATTGAAGTGAAGAGCCTAAAGACAATATTCTTCCGACATGACCACCAATAAAACATCTACCATGGATCCTGTCGACGATAAACCAAAGCACTTACGTATGTTTAGCTCCTTTTGTGGTTAAGCAAATAAATAATTTTTCGTACATCGTCTCTCGCTCTCTGCCAGGAGGATTCGAGTGCTGGTTTATGATTGGCCACGCGGGCTTTATTTGTTGATCCTTGGAGTCAGACTAGCGTGCCGGCGTGTAGATGCAAATGGGAAATTTATGGAACGGCGCATGTTTTTAGCTGAATTGGATTGGATTGTTTACTTCGCTTTCTCTCCCTGGTGAACTGTTCCCAACATTCCTGATTTCTCTCAAAATGTGTGTGTGTGTGTGTGTGTGTGTGTGTGTGTGTGTGTGTGTTTGTGTGTATTATTAGTTACACAATTAACAAAATATATATTTTGTCAATTAATTCAGTTATTGCCAATAAAATCAAACCAATAAGAACACCAATGAGACATTTTTTACTTATTTTAATAGCAAAAATTGTAATATAATTAAATAATAATTTATCATTTTCATTTCATTATTAAAATAGTTTTCATTAAAATATTACACGTATTATAGATTTATAGTCGTAGGGCTGGTAGTAATGACGGTTTCAGCTTTGGACTTGTAATATTGCATATTTTTATACAACAGAGTGAATTATAAATGAGAAAACTAATGAAAACTGACAGCTAGAGGCCTGAAGTTCAGAGCTCGTTTAAAAAAAAAAGAGCATGAATTTGGCAGATGACATATTTCATTTTCTTTTGTGCTCCTAAACGCTTAGTAGAAGCCGGTAACTAAAGATTTTGTGTGGGGGAAAAAAAGGATCTGGTAATGTTGTATTAATGTGTTAATGATAATGGTTGAGTAGAAAAAAAAATCTTAAATAAAAAAAAAAACTCTACTCTAATGTCTTCGTGAATCAATGGATAGACTGATGAAAAGAGGGTGAATGAATAGATGAATAATCAAATAATAGTGTACGCGTCACATATAAAATCACATACAGTACAATGTGTACAGAGGTGCCTTTGTGCAACAGTTTCAATGCATGTAGAAAAAATAATAAAAATAGAAAAGAAAAAACACAAAATTGCAATAAATATCAAACGAGATGTGTTGATTTACAATGTGCAGAATATAAAGCTTTGTGAAAAATGAGGGATGAGCAAATGTTGTGCAAATTGTGTATTTATGAAGAGTGATGGATGGATGATTGGATCAATGATCGATGAATAGATTGATGACTGGATCAGTAGAAAAATGGATCAAGGGGAGGATGGATGAATTGATAATTGCGTCAATGGGGGGACCATGGATCAATGGAAGAATGAATGGATGAATAATTGTTGATTTGATCAGTGGAAAGATAAATTCATGGATCGATAGAAGGATGGATGGATGATCAATCAGAGGATAGATGGATTGATTATTGTGTCAATGAAAGGATCATGCATTGATTATTGGATCAATGAAAGAGTGAATGAATTGATGATTGACTAGTGGAAAGATGGATGGATGGATGGATGGATCAATGGAAGAATGAATGGATGGATGATCAATCAGAGGATGGATGGATTGATGATTGTGTCAATGGAAGAATCATGGATCAATAGAAGGATGGATGATCAATGAAAGAATGGATGGATTGATGATGGTGTCAATGGAAGGATTGTGGATTGATTATTGGATCAATGAAAGAATGAATGAATTGAGGATTGGATACGTGGAAAGATGGATGGATGGATCAATAGAAGGATGAATAGATTGATGTTGATGAAGTGATAGATGGAAAGATGATAAATTGATAATTAAATGGATGGCAGGGTAGATTAATTGATGAACAATGAAAAGATCATTACAGGCGAATTTTTTTACCCGGCAGTACCTACAAATGCCCAAATAATTAGACATTCAGTGATTACATTTCTTTTTTAGATTTAAATTTAATCAGATTTTTAAAAAATTCTTTCTTTTTAAATTTCTACTTGTTTTTTTAATTTATTTAATATATTTGATTTTCTCCTCTGATTGCAACTGTTTGCAACAGGGAGTCTCAGGTAGAGGTGTGTGTGACTGTGTGTGTGGGTGTGTGTGTGTGTGTGTGTGTGTGTTTGCCTGAAACATGAAGTGGAAACTTACTGCAGGAAGGCCGAGCACCAGCGTTCTGTCATGGCGGCGGCGTGTAGAGACTTAATGCGCTTAATGAGGGGTGAAAGCGCGTAAATGCCAAGACTTCTGAAAGTCCTACTGCACATTTCAACCATCCGGAAGCTCATCACACCGTCATGGTTCCTTTGAAATTAGCTCACGTTTTTGTAAAGACATTAGCACCAAAATTCCTAATCTATATTTGGGAATAAGATGCTATATAATCTTAAACAATGGTTTGTTGGCAGATGTGCGTACAGTATGTGCGGTAACCTTTTTAGGCTCAATAACAGAAATAAAGAATCATTAGATACGCCGTGACACTTAACAGAGACAAAATAATACTGAAAGAAGTAAGATTCAACTAAATACAGTACAATATTTATATTACAACAAACAGAGACATACCACGACCTGGAATGAGTCCAATTTGTTATCACAGAAAGAGTCGAAATAGTCGAAAATGAAAAACACAAGCAAGGAGAAACAGACGCAATCAAAACGCTCGACCGCTGCACAGGGGATAATAATCCTTCCTCTTCACACGTTGTTGGAACAGGCCTGAGCTTGAAACAATTGCTCTGCGCATGTGCGGAGTCTGACTGGAGAGCAAAGGATCTAGGGAATTGAAGTCCTGACCTCTAGAATCTATAGAAAAGAAAAGACTATTTGTTATCTATTATTTAAGCAAAACGCTATCAAAATGATACAAGTCACAAGTTATGTTTGTTAAATAAAGAAAAAATAGTATTTTTAAGAGAATATTAACGAAATTGAACCAGAAACAGAGTTTGTGCATTAAACTCTGATCTCATACAGTCAACTTCACAATCACCGCAGATTCAAATCTTTTCACTCGGCAATCACTTGATTCAATGACTGATTCAATAAATGATTCAAAACTAAATCAAAACAATGTGTGCATAAATTCAAATCACAAGTCACCAATTACAAGAAGACTTGAGTAAAAGTCGGAAATAAGTATCCAACTTTAAAAGAACTTGAGTACTTTACCCGTACTGAATTTTGGCACAAGAACCTCTTTATTTATTTTATTTCCTAATATAGAAATTAAATTTACTCCTCAAACTGAATAGATAAAAAAAAACAAAAAGTCAGTCTTTTGCAAAGAAGTGCAACCACTAATTCACGTACACATAATTATGAGAGATATTTATAATTGCTCATAAATATCATCTTCCTAATATCTCCTCAGTCACAATGTAACAAGTGATGGTAAGTGTCCATTGAAATATAGTGAAGTAAAGAGTACAGAATCACAAATGTAGTCGAGTAGAGAGTAAAAGTTGCTTATATTTTTAAAACTCACAAAAACAAAAAATTGATAAACCAATTTTTTACAAAAATTAAAAAAACAAATTTTGTATTTTTGAAAGTACAAAGTAGCCAAAAATACACACCTGCCATTTTCCTCTTTGGAGAAAACTGGAGACCCAGAGGAAAGTCACACAAACACAAAGAGAAATCAAGCTCTACACAGAAAAACCCAGTGTGATGAACTTGAATCTACAATAAGTGCTTGCCAAATCATTAGTCATCAGAATCATAGTAAATGCGACAAAGAATAATCCCAACAGATTAATCGCAGCTACACTGAATTTTACGAGCAAATTTACCTTTGCTCAAGACCAATTAGCTTTCCAAACAAAGCGGAAGCGCCCTGTGAGTTCAAATGAAAGGCTCAACTTTGAGCGTCCAGGTGTTTCGGGGGGTCACGTCCTCCCCCAGACGCCAGTGCCGTTATGGAGCGGGTTTGACACGCGGCCCATGGGAGCCATTTCTCTCTGTGTCATCCTCATTAGCACACTCTTCTTTCTCTTCATTTCAGTCTGCTGCCGTTTCCAGGGCTGAAGGTCAAGGAAATGTCAACCTCTTTGAATGTGCGGCGTTTTACTGTGCGCTTCATTAGAATGCAAGCGTTACTCATTTCTGCCTCTCCGTCCCCCCTTTCTTTCCGTTATCACTCCATCTCTCCTGCCGTCACGCCGCAGCTGAAATGAATATGCACCTGCTCGCCGATGTTCTCACGCAGAAACCAAAAGACGCGCTTTCAATCGATTCAACAGGATGGGCTGTAAATAACTGTGAAGTTCATGAAATGATGTGTGTTTGCATGTAATGTGTATGTACGTGTGTGTGTGTGTGTGTGTGTGTGTGTGTGTGTGTATGTGTGTATAGGTTTGTCGATATTTTAATGCATTCATAATACACAGATGTGGTGGTGTGACAATAACAGTTTCTATTCTATTCTATTATGTTGTTGTAATAATGTAATAACATTGTTATTGCTATGATTTGAGACACATCGCTTATACTGCATTTTTGATTTGTAATTTACTTTTTAATGACTTTTTAGTAATCTACAAATAATGGAAATGCGTTAGTAATGATTAAATGCTATAACATGTTTATTAAGTGTTATTTATGGGTTTCATAAAATCAATAAAGAAATCTATATATTATAATCTGTTTATAATAATATAATCTTAAGTATATAATATAATGTTATTCTCCAATCTTCTCCAATGGCCATTTCTCTTTTGTTCAAGCTCAATTGAGACACTGTTAATAGTATTTTTTATATTTACTGTATTCATTCTTTGTTAGATTGTTCCTAAACAATTTGAGAATTTCTTTCCAATTTTTATAGTCGGACATACTGTATATATATTTACTGTATTGTTTTGTATACATTGTCGTGTCGACTTGAGCATAAAATAAAACATTAATATAAATGGAGTACAACATATCTTTGTATTGACTCCAAATCCTACAGGCCGCGAGTGTCTTTTAGACTAGAATACCTGGACGTGTCGCTGACCCTGAACTTTCCCTCCGTGGCGTGTGAATGTGAGTCGCCGTAAATGCGATTGTAAACGCTGCTCAGCTCTGGCGACTCCTGGCTGAGGCGGCAGGAGAAAGGTTGAGATCAATATGTCTCCGTGTGTTGCTTGTCACTCTTGCATTATTGACGCGAACCGTGAGTCTCAGTAGATGTGGCGTGTCAGGGTCTCATCAACATGCGCTTCCAAAAAGTGCTCTTATCATTTCATATGCCAGATATCCTGCAGAATCCACAGTGGGTTTTCCGCGAGGGCTCTGACATGGTAAGATCACGCTGTGTTAGACATAATGCATGCAAATTTGGATTCAGTGGGAGGAGATAAAAGGAATAATAACAAGGTTAAAAGCCGGTATTGGTGAATATTGCAACAGCGGGGAAGTCTTGAAATACATTGGCATTGATGCTAGAATAGTTTGTCTTATATCCGGCCAGAAATGGGAAACAGACACGGGGCAGTGCGGGAAGCGTTAGCGTTTAGCATTGTTAGCATCGCGGCTGCTCGCTAAAGGCTGCCAGAAGTGAAGGAACAAACGCTTCCATCTTTAAAACATTACCCAAGCGCTTTCTCTGAACTGCCGTGTCATTCCTTCCAACATGAGTTCATGTGCAGATGCAGACGTACAGGCCCGCGATCTTGCTAACTCGTCCATCTCAGGGTCTTCTGTTTTCAGGGTTCCTACGGGTGCTTGAAATCCTTGAAAATGCTTGAATTTCAATTATGTGTTTTCAAGGTCTTTAAAATGCTTGATTTTTAAATGAAGTGCTTGAAAATGTTTGAAATTCTACAGTGGAAATCGGATAAGTGCTCGTCCTCGGGACCGGATCCGAACTTAGGCGGTTCTCCCGCTCTGTGTCTGGCGTCACACGACTTTTGATTGACAAATAAAGTGAGTCTGTGAACAAACAGCCTGTGATCACTATGATCCAGGTCTGATTAAAAGTGCATGACCATTTTTCCCCCCAATACCACATAACTTTCCCTCAAAATGGTATACGTTTAAGTTAGATTGTGTTTAGGCATACTTTTAAATATATATTTTACCACAACTGTATGGTGCTGAAAAAATTTAATTGTGGACCTTGAAAGTGCTTGAAAAGTGCTTGAATTTCATCTTTCAGAAAGTGTAGGAACCCTGTTTTTTGCTAATGTGAGATTATTTTACTATTTGCCATGATGATGTTTTTCATTTGATTTTGATCTCAGTAGCTTGTGGATGTTCAGCGTGTGGGGTTTTTTTTTAATTCTCAATTGTTTTGGCTTGACGTTTTTATTTGAGGAATTTTTCACGTTTACAGAAAGTTTGAGGCCCGTTCTTGGACTCTTGGACGCTTGCATGTTTTTCGTGAAGCATTAGTGATTATGTGGAACTGCGATACTGGATCCGTAGTAAATCGGAAGCTGATGCTACTGGTTTGTGATAGGTCAGGTTTATTATAATATTTGAGGAAAACAGACAGTTATTTTTGGCAAAGGTCACGTTATTCTGATTCATACGTTCTTGTCTTGTTTTAGATCTTTGTCTCGCTTAAACTTTGTAACTTTGGTTAAATACATTTCTAAACCTTTCAAATCTAATTTTAAACTGGGCCTGTTTGAAACATTAAACATTTTTTTGAGAGATTTTATAATTGCACATAATTTTAATGAACCACAAATAATATGGATTGTAGATGTGTTCATTTAATCTCAGAATATTTGTATTAATTAAAAACAACCAAATATCAAATCATTATTACATTTTAATTTTAGTTACAATTAATTAATTAATCTGTTTAAAGTAAATTTCTCAATTAATATCTTTGTTAAATGTCTTTCAAATCAATATGACATAATTTGGAAAATATGTGATTCATTGAAATGATTGTTTGAATTTAGCAATGCACATACGGCCAATTAAGAAAATAAAATGTATTTTATATATATATAGTGTATAAATTTAATAAAATAAAAACCTTTCAAAGTGGATTATCATTGATTCTTTGCATACGGCCCCATCAGAAGTCACTGACAAAATCCGAATCCACTCCTCAAAGCTTTCAGAACTTTTTTCTTCATTGGCCCGGGCTCCTTTACAGCGTATCCACAGCCATTATGAAGCTCCTGATTCATTCATATTTATTCGTGCATGCATCAGTGAACTTCACCGTTTCCACATGCCGATAGCGAGAGAAAATGCAGCGTCGCGGGTCGTCTGGCGGCATTAGCACACGAGCAGAATCATTACCAGGAGGACGGAGAGTAATTAAAACTAGTGAAGGAAAGGGTCAGTCTCCATAAATGAACATCTGTTGCCACGGCAAAGACATTCTTCTGGATGTCTGGACAGAGGAGAGTACACGTCTCGTGACGCTCTCCGGAGAAAAGGAGGAAATGAAGAGATTGGAGCCTCAGCTGCGCTGGGAAATTTCTCCGACTGTCGGAATACTAAGGAGTGTGATCTGCTGTAATAAAGAAATGAGCCCGGAGCTGTGTGTATCTGGAACTTGACAGGCCCAATAAGCAGCTCCGTCGCGTCCTTTGAATCCTAGACATATTATTTTCTATTGCGTTGGACCATATTATAGTCTGGCACTCCAGTGGATGCTCTGGGAAAGAAGCAGTGGGATGTAAGGACAATCAATCGATACTTCGAACCTCTTTGGGGTTCGGATCCGGAACCTGTTGTGGAGCAAGTAGAATGGCGAGACCACGAGACTTATCTCCATTTATCAGAACAGGCCCATTCAAAATACTGGGTTATTTCAACCAGTTCATATCAGTATATATTTTTAAACAGGAATGAATAATGCTATAAAACGGATTAAAATGCAATTTAAATGCTGTTTATGCTTTACAACCTACCTAAATAGATTAAAATAGTATTGCCACACTTGTCACAGTGAAACAAAGGGGTAAAAAATGGGAAATACACACACACACACACACACACACTTTCTCCCTTTTCTCTCATGCTCTTATTTCATCTCTCGTTCTTTCTTTGTGTGTGAAATTTCCCATTTGAAGTCCGTCAAAAAATCTTGTTAAGAGAAGACATACTTGTTTCTCTTTGGCTAAGTCTTTGGCTAGGTTGTTCTATCCTAATAACTAGCAAATGTATTAAAAGGTTAGTGGAAGTAACCGCTTCCTAACAATTCCATACAAATGCACTGAACACAAATATTTAAAAATTGTAGTCAAATACAACTTATTTGTAAAAGGTCTTCCAGTGGCAACCTCGACAAGAACAAAGTTATTTGCACCTTGTTCAATGTCGAGTTCTTTCAGTCTTAAGAGTTATCAAAAAATGTCTGTTTGGTGACAATGAGATAACAATCTACATTTATCTAGATTATTGTATATTATTCTAGATTACATTAGTAAAGTCATTACAAGTTTTCAACAAGATTCAACCCTAAATGACAAGAAGCTCTTTTGTATTTGCTCGGTTTGGTCTATTCCATACTCAAATCTGTGAGTCCAGGAATGTAAAGGCCATAATGATTGCACGCATCTCACCAGATCTTATCCAACTACATCACTGATGGTTTCGGCCCCTATTAGTGGAGTCTTCCATCTGGAAGCTTCTCCAGTCTTCAGAGGGGAAATTGTATTTTAAAGATGCTTGGAAAAATGTTTGGTTCAGAGCCTGTTTTGATTGACCCTCGGTCATTTGATTGCGCTCTTTTGTTTGCCACGTACCAGCGACATCCAGAGCGGAAGGGAATGTAATATTCATAATGGATCCCCACCATGTTTTTGGAACGATCATTACGATAGGTCTGCATGCTGAGGTGTGTTCTGAGTCTAACACTGTGGCTCAGTAAAGAGATGTTTTTTCCACGACTAACTGCGTAGGAATACAGAGCATTCTTGTGTTTTTATTGTGCATTAGGAGAGAAGGAAGGCCAGCAGGAGATAGCGGGGGTGAGCACCAATATGGGCTCCAGATCTGCCACAGGCAGCAAATGAGTGTCAGGAGCTTCCAGTGGAATGCAATTACTCTTAACAATCCAGCCAGTGGCACAGTAAAAATTCATGACATTCATACCATGAGTCGAACTGTCAGAAGCCTCTGTACCAGCAAGCTCTGGGATGATCCACAAGGAGAGGATTATCAACCTGCCAGACGTTCTGGAAATGCTCGGTTTTAATGTAAAATGCAAAAATGTTGAGAGTAATGTCGAGGAAGAAATCTCCAGCTCAGACTGTATAGAGGTGAGAAGGTTGATGATGACCATCAGGGTTTATGTTCTCCACCCTCTCGAAATTCAAGAGAGTTGGCAATACTAAGGATGCAAAACAAGATGATGTCCAATACTTCTCTTTCTTTCTTTTTCTGGACTGAACATTTGTATTTTTCGTTGTATTTGTTTTCCCATTCCCACAAAATTGGAAAGTTTGTCTCATGCTTTATTGTGAGGCTTCAATGAAAGGATGTTGAGAAGCAGAGGTGGACTGTACCAAAGTAGGTTTAATAGAGACTTTGGGCACGGGGCCTTTTATTATGCATTTACTGTAAGTGTCAAAAATCAAAAAGTTCCCCAAAACCACGTGTGTGTGTGTGTGTGTGTGTGTGTGTGTGTGTGTATGTCAGACAGTGTGTCTCAGGGACAGCGGTGTATTATGTCTCATTGTTGCAAATAAACAAATAGTATTTCAACTTTCTGACTCTTTTTCCAAGCATTATATTTGTAACAACAAAATGTAGTGGGCGTTCACAAATATGTGAACTGAACCATTTTTTTGTTTATATGTAAACAAGACTAAGACAGGCAAACAAAGTTTCAAAGTGAAAAAATATTTTTAGGTTTTTAGTTTTTTTTTTTTTTTTTTTTACTTTTAACATGGGTCAATTTGACCCAAACAGTAAATCTTTGTTACATAATCATGTAGCGTGGTGTTACAAATATGTGAACTGAATCGATATATATATATATATATATATATATATATATATATATATATATATATATATATATATATATATATATATATATATATATATATATATATATATATTTATTTTTTTGATGATGCTGATGATTATGATGATGATTAGATCAAATAAGTCAAGCAGGAGAACCTTCAAAGTGAGAAAAAAAAACTTAAGTATTTTAAAAATCTTTTTAAAACATTGAAAACAAGTCAGGTTGACCCGAAAATATTAGGAGGATTAAGATTTTTCACCAATACTTAATATTCATCCATTTTCTAAAGCACTTTTCCATTTCTGGGTCACATGGAGCTGAAGCCAATACCAGCAAAGTCTATATCATCTATACAATAAAAAGTACAAAGTCTTTAAAGTCAATGCAGCATGTTTTGCTACGGTCAGAGTTCCTGTATTCTGGGGACTTTTATTTTGACAGCATTTGTTTTGACCCAATTATGCTGAACGCATTTTAGGACTGGGGTAGGAACCCAGAGGCCACGAGGGAACCCACATACGCAAACAAGGATAGCATACAAAATTTCTGCAGAACTGGCACAGTCTGTGCAGACAGCTCTACCCTTTATGCCACTGTGCCACCCTTTCTCGATGCCAATTACCTAAACTTTACTGCACTTGAGAAGCAAAAACTATAAATAATTATATCACAATCTAAAAAACATACTGTATTATGTCACATAAAACATATCAAACTTATAAGCAAGGCCGTTTATCTAGAGCGTATTGGCTGCGGAGTTGTTGTTGAATTGTCGAACTCTATAAAGCCGCTTTTAGACACATTTCACGTTGACCTTTTGAATGTCAGACACCACATATAATGTAATTGGCTACTTGTTCTAACCGAGATTTAGAGGCTGGGAAAGGTCAGCGATATCATAGGTGATGATTACATTGGGTAAAATGTTGACTTTCTGCTAAAAGCTCCGGGTTGACTTCTGGTGTCGCACATACTCCACCTGTGAAGACACGGGTTGTACATGAGATACATCCACACACAAATAAATAATTCCTCACTCCAGGTCACCTTCCGGTTGCTCAAGCAATCAAGCCCCCAAGAAGTCTCTTTAGTGATGGCACTTAAACAGCCATTAGTTTGAGAGAATTACACGGGACCGAGACTAGACCCTTGAGGGCCACGTTGTTCTTTCCACCATGAAGCTGATTCATTATTTAAAGGCTTGGTGCATCTTTTATTTCTTGTTTCTTAATGAATGCAAGCCTGAATTTTCAATGAGATTCCACCAGCTTATTTCGTTCTTTGCCCCAACACTCCGAGTGGTTTGCTGTCCTAAATTGTTATGACTAGTTCCTTATTTCCAATGATTGTACAAAACAAGATCTGTGCCACGACAAAGTGCAGTTAGTCATGTTTTATTTTTCATGACATTTCCGAGATAAAATCGTGCCTGTTGCAGATTTAACATTATTAAAGGCCTGTAAATGCAATATCTTCCGGAAGAAAGGCTGACAGCTAATGTCAGTTGCCAAAGGAAGAAAAGCGGCGGCTAATACCTTTTTCAAACTGCATTTTATGCGTTGGATGTGGCACGTCTCTTGATCTGCGAGGGAGTCTTGATATTAAAGGAATGCTCTCAAAGAATTCAAACTTCTAGAACTTTCCAAATATTGCTCGACATTGAGCTCCATTTTTTTTTATCTGCTATGTTTTGATACGTTTTACACGACGTTATACAGACTTCCTGTGTGGAGTTTGCATGGTTTTCTCACCCTTGCATGGGTTTATCCAGAGTCCCAAAAAAATGTATTTGGGAGAAATGGAATCTGGAAAATTGCCAATTTCGAGAGTTGCCAATATCCTGAGATGTGAGTGAGAGTCTGAATGTGTGTATGTGTCCTGCACATGTGTCATTGTTTGGCCATCAAATGGTGTGTCCTGTCTCGGGCCCAGAGTTATTGAAGTGGCTCTTGCTGCCTGTGACCCAGAAATGGAAAAGCGGTTCAGAAAATGGACGGGAATTTTTAATGTAGAAAATTACATTTAAGTGCAACATGTTGTCCATTTTGTGACGTCACAAAAGACAATTGTACCGCCCTATTAAAGACTCAACTATAATTTCAATGTAGTGCCATTTGATTCATTCAAGCTGTTTGGTTTAAACACAATTAAAAGTCTAGTTAAGTCTTGATGAAGCATGTGGGACATTCACTTTCTCGAGCTAGTTGTATATTGAATAGAAACACATCAAGAATACTTACAAAAACACATCTAAACTCATAAATCTCAATGTATTTGCCCCAGGAATAGCAGATGGCAGCTTTGCCCATTCTCTAGATTGCGTCACGGACTAAGCCATCTTTGGGAATTTATTTTTATGTTAAGCACTCTGTTTCTCTCTGACTTGGCGGCCCCTCGGAGCCTCACCAGCTGGGCATCTCAGGGGACCGCTGACTCTATTCATCATTTGGTAATTAGCCAGTTAACTCCATTCATGAACTCTCAGCCCACAGTGATTGAATTGGGAAGGATGAGGACGGGATTTCAGTCGTCTTTATCAGTCTCTTTCTCCGCCATTCTCCACAATTCTCTCCTCGCCATTCTCCCAACGTCCCACACTCTCTCATTAGAATCCTGTTCTACTAATTAAGAAATCGCAGTGTATTGATGCACATTCGTCTCTTTAAGTGCGTAGAATTAATTCATCCACACTCTTTGAATTGCAAGAGTCGATTTAAGCTTTACGTGAGGCGTTTGACATGCACGGTGACGTCTGCTTTATCTTGTGCATTTGTAGTTTAACAGTTTTGTGGACTTGTCTTCTCGATTATTCACTTGAGAACTGTTGTGTATTTTCACCGTCTTTCATTGTCCATTCATCCTTTACAGATCATAGAAGAAGCAATTGGATGAGAGCGCACCCAGATGCGGCAGAAAGCAATATGTCATGCTAAGATATTCAATTATATCTTTGTTGTGGAGGCCGTGGTCTTTACATTAGTTGTGTGGCTTTCATAGGTCATGTGGCGCGGCAGGGATGAATAAAGCGGATGAATGTGTAATGGCCTGTCATCGGGGAGGAGGAAATCGGCATTAGGTTGTCACTTCCCCGGCCTGTTTATATTCATGTGTCATTGGATTGGAACTACTGTACATCCTTTTGCGTTCAACTGTGCCGAGTCTTATTGGTTGTAAATCCTAGGAAGAAGAAGAAAGGTGTCTGGTCTAAAACCCTTTGGGACCGGTTCTTCGTCCAAACTGCTGTACTTTATAAAGAAATAAAACACACAACACGATGATTAAAGTACATTTCAGAATCACAGAGTAAGACCATGCTCCGCAACCGTTTCCTTCAGATCTCTCTCAGCCTCTGTCTGTCTCCGCTTCACAGTTATTATCTTTATTCAGAAGAGAAAAGATCCATGCGACCGTAGACGTATTAACTGTTACGCCCAAGTCAGAAAATGTATAGGAATCAGTTGTAGATGAGAAAAACATTTCACAAGAACAATTCTTAGAATCTTAGAATGTCATTTCAGGACATGGCATAGGTAGGAGAAAAGAGATAGTTACGGGAAGTTTGCGAGACTTTTGCTTAGTACTGCTCAAATCTAATTTGGGCAACACACACACACATTTAGAAAATGTTAACTTAACCCTTTTCACCTGCGACTCAAGCTTACTCTATATTAAGGCATTTTAAAACGTATTTTCTTTAACAAAAGGTAACAAAAACTTTGATTCCATCTTTCACCAGATTGTTGAATCCAAGTGCTGAAAAAGTCAATGCGAATTATTAATTGTAGAACTTGACGGAAAAAGTATATGTTCATATTTTGTATATGGGTGAATGTATTATTGGTTGGCACTGTCGTGGCTTTTGAAGTTTACATGTGATTTTGTTGATTTCTTCTGGCTCTCCAGTTTGTCTCAGTCCACAACGCCAAAAAACTGTCCATAGGTGTGAGTGAAAGTGTGAATGTGTGTCTCCCTCTGTGATTGGTTGGCCATAAATCCATGGTGTGTCCCTCCTTAGGATCCAGAGTTGCTGGGATTGGCTCCAACTCCCTGTGACCCAGAAATGGAAAAGCGGATTATACATTTGTATTGCTGACTATTTACAAGTATGTGAATTCTTTAATATATAATGACAATTTAATTGTATTCACACTGACATTGCAATAAAATATTCTGCATTTTGTTGATGCTATCAATGAAAGTACGTATTAATATTAACCAGCTAATGCCAATAATAAAACAGTATTTCTGCAGGATAAGTTCCATCCATCAATCCATCCATCATAATACTTCACTTTTATGACATTTGAAAAACGACAAATCGAGTACACTGCAGGTTTGTGCGTGTGAGTGTAGATAGAAATGTACGAGGGAAAAAAAAACTGCCTACAAACTAAAAAAAAAAGATAACAGATTGACTGATAGCTGACATGCAGTTATATGTAGCCGCCATCTTTAGCTCACGAAACGTGACAAACCTTCAAGTCAATCACAGGTCTGTCAATCTGAGCGCAACCACGGCGCCTCGGCACCAGTCCAGCTAATGGGCCTCTGGGTTTGAATCCCAGACTTTTGGCAAGTGTGTCACAGTAGGTGCAAGTGTCAGAACAGAGATGTCAAGCACTGAAGCAAAACTGAGATTTGTATTTTAGCTTTAGGTTGTTCCTAGAACGATTTACGTGTCGAGCAACATTTTCAGCTAGGAAAAAACGTTGCGTAATTGATCATGCAAATTATACAAATGCAGTGTTGCTTATTAGTGCCGAGATTAAACAAAATGGGTTTTTCCTGCTTCTCAGTTGGTTGAGCTGGTGCCAAAGCCCGTGGGTCCGGAACTTATAAAATTGCAGTTTGACAATTCAATTTTAAATCGCAACCTGTTAGTGGCCAACCAACCATATCAAGGGGGTGTGTCCCACCTTCAGGTCCAGAGTTACTGTGATTGGCTCCAGCTCAACATGACTTGTTTTTCCAGCATCATTCGCAACAGCTGTGCAAAGCCAAATTAACTAACAATATATAATGCCAAGTCCAAATAATTATAGAACAATGGCTAAATAGTTTGATTTCAATTAAGCGTAACTTCCGCCACACATTTAATTTTCATCGTAGCATTGAAGCTTATTGAACAACATGGATACCTAATTTTTGACCTGATAAAATTCTAGATTTTTGTCAACATTTCACAACAGTACTTTTAATCGTCAGGGTAGACGAGATGCACTATTCACTGACTACAAGAGTTTTCACCTCTGTCATAGACTTTACATGGGCTGTAGTAGGGCAACTTGTTGGTTCTTATTCTCTCTGACCTTCTCTGCCCCTATTGAACAGAATATTGGTCCAATTAAGCAGAGAAATGTAATCTTGGAAAATACATTATTTGCAACTTAAATCAATCTTAGTTTCACTCTGAACCTACATTCACTTCTCATCTGCGCATTCCTCAGCACAGAGTCATCATTTACTCCAATTAGCATCCTCCTTTGAGCAGTAGCTGAAAACAAATCCTCTCGAAGGAGAAAAACGTAAGTGTGTTGTAATGTGGCAAGAAGGTCGCTATAGCGAGAGGGGGGAAGTGTACAGACCCTGCAATTTGTTAAAGCTCATCCCATCCCTCTTTTGGCAGCGCTTGTAATAAGCATTGATTTGCTCATGTACCTTGTCAAGGGAGTGAAGTCATCAAATAGTAAACGGATGGTTTTGATACACATGAATGAATAAATGGTGATTAAGACTTTAGCCTGATCAGAGTTCGACGGTTCAGCATCTGACCTGATCTGAACCAGACGAAGTCAAAGTCGACCCGCTGCTCCAGCTGCCGAGGTTATTAGCAAGTCGGCCATGCATTTTTGAAGCGGAGAGTCTTGCAAAGAGAATGTGAGATTTCAATTGGTTTGTTGCATTTAAATAAGCAGTGGGGGATTGGGAGATATAGGTGGGAGGGAGGGAGAGATCAGTGGAAAGATAGAGCCAGCGAGAGAGTTATAGGTAGAATATGAAGGCTAGAAAGAGAGATAGATGAGGGAGAACAGAGGTGGGGGAGAGAAGATACAGAGGTGGAAGTGCAGCAAGAAAGAAAAGGTAGTGGTGGGGGGTAGAGAGAGAAGATACTGTAGTGGTTGATGGAGAGATGTGGGAGGGTAGCAAGAAAGAGAAAGTGGTTGGCGGTTAGAGAGAGAAGATAGTGGTAGAAGTGGAGCAATGGCAGTGGGAGCAAGTAACAGAGGTGGGAGAGAGATTATACAGATAGGTGGGAGGGTAGAGATAGAGAGATATTAGTAGAAGCAAAGAGGGAAAGAAGTGGAAGGGTAGCAAGAAAGAGAAGGTGGTGGTTGGTGGATAGAGAGAGACGAGACAGTGGTAGAAGGGTAGATGGAGAGAAAGAGAGGTGGGAGGGGAGAAAGAGAGACAGACACAGAGAGAGAGAGGATAGAGTGAGCAAGGTAGAAAAAAAAAGAAGATAGAGAAAGGTTGAGGGTAGAGCGAGAGATAAGATGGGAGAAAGGTGGGAGAGTAGAGTGGGAAGACAGAGAAGATAGAAAGAG
>MU204349.1:6222144-6259103 GCA_017309775.1 Paedocypris sp. Pulau Singkep
TTAGGTTTTTAGTTTTTTTTTTTTTTTTTTTACTTTTAACATGGGTCAATTTGACCCAAACAGTAAATCTTTGTTACATAATCATGTAGCGTGGTGTTACAAATATGTGAACTGAATCGATATATATATATATATATATATATTTATTTTTTTGATGATGCTGATGATTATGATGATGATTAGATCAAATAAGTCAAGCAGGAGAACCTTCAAAGTGAGAAAAAAAAACTTAAGTATTTTAAAAATCTTTTTAAAACATTGAAAACGAGTCAGGTTGACCCGAAAATATTAGGAGGATTAAGATTTTTCACCAATGCTTAATATTCATCCATTTTCTAAAGCACTTTTCCATTTCTGGGTCACAAGGAGCTGAAGCCAATACCAGCAAAGTCTATATCATCTATACAATAAAAAGTACAAAGTCTTTAAAGTCTATGCAGCATGTTTTGCTACGGTCAGAGTTCCTGTATTCTGGGGACTTTTATTTTGACAGCATTTGTTTTGACCCAATTATGCTGAACGCATTTTAGGACTGGGGTAGGAACCCAGAGGCCACGAGGGAACCCACATACGCAAACAAGGATAGCATACAAAATTTCTGCAAAACTGGCACAGTCTGTGCAGACAGCTCTACCCTTTATGCCACTGTGCCACCCTTTCTCGATGCCAATTACCTAAACTTTACTGCACTTGAGAAGCAAAAACTATAAATAATGATATCACAATCTAAAAAACATACTGTATTATGTCACATAAAACATATCAAACTTATAAGCAAGGCCGTTTATCTAGAGCGTATTGGCTGCGGAGTTGTTGTTGAATTGTCGAACTCTATAAAGCCGCTTTTAGACACATTTCACGTTGACCTTTTGAATGTCAGACACCACATATAATGTAATTGGCTACTTGTTCTAACCGAGATTTAGAGGCTGGGAAAGGTCAGCGATATCATAGGTGATGATTACATTGGGTAAAATGTTGACTTTCTGCTAAAAGCTCCGGGTTGACTTGTGGTGTCGCACATACTCCACCTGTGAAGACACGGGTTGTACATGAGATACATCCACACACAAATAAATAATTCCTCACTCCAGGTCACCTTCCGGTTGCTCAAGCAATCAAGCCCCCAAGAAGTCTCTTTAGTGATGGCACTTAAACAGCCATTAGTTTGAGAGAATTACACGGGACCGAGACTAGACCCTTGAGGGCCACGTTGTTCTTTCCACCATGAAGCTGATTCATTATTTAAAGGCTTGGTGCATCTTTTATTTCTTGTTTCTTAATGAATGCAAGCCTGAATTTTCAATGAGATTCCACCAGCTTATTTCGGTCTTTGCCCCAACACTCCGAGTGGTTTGCTGTCCTAAATTGTTATGACTAGTTCCTTATTTCCAATGATTGTACAAAACAAGATCTGTGCCACGACAAAGTGCAGTTAGTCATGTTTTATTTTTCATGACATTTCCGAGATAAAATCGTGCCTGTTGCAGATTTAACATTATTAAAGGCCTGTAAATGCAATATCTTCCGGAAGAAAGGCTGACAGCTAATGTCAGTTGCCAAAGGAAGAAAAGCGGCGGCTAATACCTTTTTCAAACTGCATTTTATGCGTTGGATGTGGCACGTCTCTTGATCTGCGAGGGAGTCTTGATATTAAAGGAATGCTCTCAAAGAATTCAAACTTCTAGAACTTTCCAAATATTGCTCGACATTGAGCTCCATTTTTTTTTATCTGCTATGTTTTGATACGTTTTACACGACGTTATACAGACTTCCTGTGTGGAGTTTGCATGGTTTTCTCACCCTTGCATGGGTTTATCCAGAGTCCCAAAAAATTTATTTGGGAGAAATGGAATCTGGAAAATTGCCAATTTCGAGAGTTGCCAATACCCTGAGATGTGAGTGAGAGTCTGAATGTGTGTATGTGTCCTGCACATGTGTCATTGGTGTGTCCTGTCTCGGGCCCAGAGTTATTGAAGTGGCTCTTGCTGCCTGTGACCCAGAAATGGAAAAGCGGTTCAGAAAATGGACGGGAATTTTTAATGTAGAAAATTACATTTAAGTGCAACATGTTGTCCATTTTGTGACGTCACAAAAGACAATTTTACCGCCCTATTAAAGACTCAACTATAATTTCAATGTAGTGCCATTTGATTCATTCAAGCTGTTTGGTTTAAACACGCCATTTTAAACACAATTAAAAGTCTAGTTAAGTCTTGATGAAGCATGTGGGACATTCACTTTCTCGTTGTAGTTGTATATTGAATAGAAACACATCAAGAATACTTACAAAAACACATCTAAACTCATAAATCTCAATGTATTTGCCCCAGGAATAGCAGATGGCAGCTTTGCCCATTCTCTAGATTGCGTCACGGACTAAGCCATCTTTGGGAATTTATTTTTATGTTAAGCACTCTGTTTCTCTCTGACTTGGCGGCCCCTCGGAGCCTCACCAGCTGGGCATCTCAGGGGACCGCTGACTCTATTCATCATTTGGTAATTAGCCAGTTAACCCCATTCATGAACTCTCAGCCCACAGTGATTGAATTGGGAAGGATGAGGACGGGATTTCAGTCGTCTTTATCAGTCTCTTTCTCCGCCATTCTCCACAATTCTCTCCTCGCCATTCTCCCAACGTCCCACACTCTCTCATTAGAATCCTGTTCTACTAATTAAGAAATCGCAGTGTATTGATGCACATTCGTCTCTTTAAGTGCGTAGAATTAATTCATCCACACTCTTTGAATTGCAAGAGTCGATTTAAGCTTTACGTAAGGCGTTTGACATGCACGGTGACGTCTGCTTTATCTTGTGCATTTGTAGTTTAACAGTTTTGTGGACTTGTCTTCTCGATTATTCACTTGAGAACTGTTGTGTATTTTCACCGTCTTTCATTGTCCATTCATCCTTTACAGATCATAGAAGAAGCAATTGGATGAGAGCGCACCCAGATGCGGCAGAAAGCAATATGTCATGCTAAGATATTCAATTATATCTTTGTTGTGGAGGCCGTGGTCTTTACATTAGTTGTGTGGCTTTCATAGGTCATGTGGCGCGGCAGGGATGAATAAAGCGGATGAATGTGTAATGGCCTGTCATCGGGGAGGAGGAAATCGGCATTAGGTTGTCACTTCCCCGGCCTGTTTATATTCATGTGTCATTGGATTGGAACTACTGTACATCCTTTTGCGTTCAACTGTGCCGAGTCTTATTGGTTGTAAATCCTAGGAAGAAGAAGAAAGGTGTCTGGTCTAAAACCCTTTGGGACCGGTTCTTTGTCCAAACTGCTGTACTTTATAAAGAAATAAAACTCACAACACGATGATTAAAGTACATTTCAGAATCTCAGAGTAAGACCATGCTCCGCAACCGTTTCCTTCAGATCTCTCTCAGCCTCTGTCTGTCTCCGCTTCACAGTTATTATCTTTATTCAGAAGAGAAAAGATCCATGCGACCGTAGACGTATTAACTGTTACGCCCAAGTCAGAAAATGTATAGGAATCAGTTGTAGATGAAAAAAACATTTCACAAGAACAATTCTTCTTCACCCTTTCAATGACCATATATGATGAATATTTGGTCATTGAGAGCGTGAAGAAGAATCTTAGAATGTCATTTCAGGACATGGCATAGGTAGGAGAAAAGAGATAGTTACGGGAAGTTTGCGAGACTTTTGCTTAGTACTGCTCAAATCTAATTTGGGCAACACACACACACATTTAGAAAATGTTAACTTAACCCTTTTCACCTGCGACTCAAGCTTACTCTATATTAAGGCATTTTAAAACGTATTTTCTTTAACAAAAGGTAACAAAAACTTTGATTCCATCTTTCACCAGATTGTTGAATCCAAGTGCTGAAAAAGTCAATGCGAATTATTAATTGTAGAACTTGACGGAAAAAGTATATGTTCATATTTTGTATATGGGTGAACGTATTATTGGTTGGCACTGTCGTGGCTTTTGAAGTTTACATGTGATTTTGTTGATTTCTTCTGGCTCTCCAGTTTGTCTCAGTCCACAACGCCAAAAAACTGTCCATAGGTGTGAGTGAAAGTGTGAATGTGTGTCTCCCTCTGTGATTGGTTGGCCATAAATCCATGGTGTGTCCCTCCTTAGGATCCAGAGTTGCTGGGATTGGCTCCAACTCCCTGTGACCCAGAAATGGAAAAGCGGATTATACATTTGTATTGCTGACTATTTACAAGTATGTGAATTCTTTAATATATAATGACAATTTAATTGTATTCACACTGACATTGCAATAAAATATTCTGCATTTTGTTGATGCTATCAATGAAAGTACGTATCAATATTAACCAGCGCATAAAATGCTAATGCCGATAATAAAACAGTATTTCTGCAGGATAAGTTCCATCCATCAATCCATCCATCATAATACTTCACTTTTATGACATTTGAAAAACGACAAATCGAGTACACTGCAGGTTTGTGCGTGTGAGTGTAGATAGAAATGTACGAGGGAAAAAAAACTGCCTACAAACTAAAAAATAAGATAACAGATTGACTGATAGCTGACATGCAGTTATATGTAGCCGCCATCTTTAGCTCACGAAACGTGACAAACCTTCAAGTCAATCACAGGTCTGTCAATCTGAGCGCAACCACGGCGCCTCGGCACCAGTCCAGCTAATGGGCCTCTGGGTTTGAATCCCAGACTTTTGGCAAGTGTGTCACAGTAGGTGCAAGTGTCAGAACAGAGATGTCAAGCACTGAAGCAAAACTGAGATTTGTATTTTAGCTTTAGGTTGTTCCTAGAATCATTTACGTGTCGAGCAACATTTTCAGCTAGGAAAAAACGTTGCGTAATTGATCATGCAAATTATACAAATGCAGTGTTGCTTATTAGTGCCGAGATTAAACAAAATGGGTTTTTCCTGCTTCTCAGTTGGTTGAGCTGGTGCCAAAGCCCGTGGGTCCGGAACTTATAAAATTGCAGTTTGACAATTCAATTTTAAATCGCAACCTGTTAGTGGCCAACCAACCATATCAAGGGGGTGTGTCCCACCTTCAGGTCCAGAGTTACTGTGATTGGCTCCAGCTCAACATGACTTGTTTTTCCAGCATCATTCGCAACAGCTGTGCAAAGCCAAATTAACTAACAATATATAATGCCAAGTCCAAATAATTATAGAACAATGGTGCTATGATGTATTTATTTATTGGTCTAAATAGTTTGGTTTCATCTAAGCTTAACTTCCGCCATACATTTAATTTTCATCATAGCATTGAAGCTGATTGAACAACATGGATACCTAATTTTTGACCTGATAAAATTCTAGATTTTTGTCAACATTTCACAACAGTACTTTTAATCGTCAGGGGAGACGAGATGCACTATTCACTGACTACAAGAGTTTTCACCTCTGTCATAGACTTTACATGGGCTGTAGTAGGGCAACTTGTTGGTTCTTATTCTCTCTGACCTTCTCTGGCCCTATTGAACAGAATATTGGTCCAATTAAGCAGAGAAATGTAATCTTGGAAAATACATTATTTGCAACTTAAATCAATCTTAGTTTCACTCTGAACCTACATTCACTTCTCATCTGCGCATTCCTCAGCACAGAGTCATCATTTACTCCAATTAGCATCCTCCTTTGAGCAGTAGCTGAAAACGAATCCTCTCGAAGGAGAAAAACGTAAGTGTGTTGTAATGTGGCAAGAAGGTCGCTATAGCGAGAGGGGGGAAGTGTACAGACCCTGCAATTTGTTAAAGCTCATCCCATCCCTCTTTTGGCAGCGCTTGTAATAAGCATTGATTTGCTCATGTACCTTGTCAAGGGAGTGAAGTCATCAAATAGTAAACGGATGGTTTTGATACACATGAATGAATAAATGGTGATTAAGACTTTAGCCTGAACAGAGTTCGACGGTTCAGCATCTGACCTGATCTGAACCAGACGAAGTCAAAGTCGACCCGCTGCTCCAGCTGCCGAGGTTATTAGCAAGTCGGCCATGCATTTTTGAAGCGGAGAGTCTTGCAAAGAGAATGTGAGATTTCAATTGGTTTGTTGCATTTAAATAAGCAGTGGGGGAGTGGAAGATATAGGTGGGAGGGAGGGAGAGATCAGTGGAAAGATAGAGCCAGCGAGAGAGTTATAGGTAGAATATGAAGGCTAGAAAGAGGGATAGATGAGGGAGAACAGAGGTGGGGGAGAGAAGATACAGAGGTGGAAGGGCAGCAAGAAAGAAAAGGTAGTGGTGGGAGGGTAGAGAGAAAGAGAGAAGATACTGTAGTGGTTGATGGAGAGATGTGGGAGGCTAGCGAGAAAGTGGTTGGCGGTTAGAGAGAGAAGATAGTGGTAGAAGTGGAGCAATGGCAGAGGGAGCGAGAAACAGAGGTGGGAGAGAGATTATACAGATAGGTGGGAGGGTAGAGATAGAGAGATATTAGTAGAAGCAAAGAGGGAAAGAAGTGGAAGGGTAGCAAGAAAGAGAAGGTGGTGGTTGGTGGATAGAGAGAGACGAGACAGTGGTAGAAGGGTAGATGGAGAGAAAGAGAGGTGGGAGGGGAGAAAGAGAGACAGACAGAGAGAGAGAGAGGATAGAGTGAGCAAGGTAGAAATAAAAGAAGATAGAGAGAGGTTGAGGGTAGAGCGAGAGATAAGATAGAGAAAGGTGGGAGAGTAGAGTGGGAAGAGAGAGAAGATAGAAAGAGGTTGGAAGGTACAGAGAGAGGTGGGAGAGTAATGGAAGACAGAAGAAAGATAGAGAGAGAGAGAGAGAGAGAGAGAGTTGGGAGGGTAGAGAGAGAGTTAGGAGAGTAGAGGTTAAGGTTGTGTGTGTGTGCGTGTGTGTGTGTGTGTGTGTGCGTGTGTGAGAGAGAGAGAGAGAGAGAGAGAGAGAGAGAGAGAGGATATGAAAATGGAAGTAGGAAGTAGAGAGACAGAGAGAAAATTGAAGTAGAGTCGTGGAGTTGGAAGGGTAATGGTAGAGAGAGAGTGAGAGTTGTGAGGCTAGAGTAAGAGTGAGTTCATCCTGATCCGCTGATGTTAACAGAAAATCACCTCCTTACACTTTCCTACATCTCTAAATAAGATGTGTCTTCCTCCACCAATCTCTTCTAAACCCGACGAGGCTGTTTGTGAGTAAAAAGAGAAGTCATCTCATCCCACTCCTGCTTCTAACAGGGGGATTCTCTTCTTCCTTAACATCCCTGAAGATCCCAAAGCTGCAGATCCAAGCCAGCGGCGTTTGCCTGCTTTTCTTCTACAATTCCACATCCACATACTTGTGATTTATAGCAAGTGTCATTTTGACCTTAGAAAACAAGCTGCGGATACACAGAGAATATTCCATTAAAACCGGCCCGGCACGAGAAACACACTCATTTTCTAAAAAGAAGAGACACTCTGAATTATTCTCAGCGCTACTTTTGAAGAACAAAGGAATGGATTTATTTTAAGGAAAAACAGGGTTGAAATGCTTGTAAATAAATGTACTTACATTAGAAATGCCTTGAATTCTCCTCCTCAGCTTGAATATCGTCTTCATGAAACAAAAACGGTCTCATTTTTCAGCGGGAAAACAGAACCTGAATCACTTTCCGTTCCCATGAAAGTGGAATTGTCCTCTTTCTCTTCGGAAGTGTTTGGTTCACTCCCGGGAAGATGAAAGCCGCTGCAGGTTTGTGTTATGCCTCAATCCTGAACTTTTTTTTTATTATTATTGCACCTTCCGTTCTCGATTTTTCTACCAATTCATTCACTCGAAATGTCTTTCTCCTAGTGCCACTGCAATGTCCAGGCGTTAGACGAGTGGAATTGACCTGTCAGAGTTGAATATGTGCTCTCACTTTCCGTGTCATTCTTTGCAATAACCCGATTTTTAGTAATAGTCAAGATAATAATTGTAATTCAGTTGCGTTTATATTCTCAAACACATTTCTTCAACATTACCTTTGTAGATGTTTCCTTGAGTGTATGAAATGGCAATAGAATGTTTCCAAGGTTTCCCTGGGACTTAAACCCATGAGCCACAATATACCTATAAAAATGAAGTTAATAGTGAATTGTGTGACTTTTCTAACTTTTTATTTCATCCAAAGTGATTCACTGGATGAACTGGTCAGGATCAGTGTCTTCCTGGACATCTAGAGCTACTCACCTGTCCGGGATTCAAACCTGCAACCTATTACCTGGACACAACTGCTCTATTCTCTTACTTTCCTTCAACTCCATGTTTCTCCATTATTTCTCTGAACTAGGGAATAACATGGAACATTCACCAAGTTGGGAATTCAGTGGGATTCGAATCCATGACCAGTGATTTACTGATTAAGCTACAGGAAATGTTTAAAAAGACAAGATATCTTATAGGACAGTATCAGGTCTTATTGGTAGTCACACTTCTTATGAAAAGTCAATGCGAATACCTTGTGTGAATGCCTAAAGTGAGTTTTTGGGATAATTTAGACTCTTAAAAGCCTAGATTTTTCCAAACTCTGAGTTCAAACCCTTCACACTGGAGCTTCAGGGTGTCAGCACCGGTCAACACAGAGAACTGACGTGGCCAGTGGTAATTACTGACTGGAAAGGTCAAGTGCACCAATCCATGGTGGAAAAGAGACTTGATGTTCTGTGGTAAACGCTCGAAAAATGTGCGAATTAGAATTAAAACAATACAGCAATAAAGCAGCAGAACGTCTATGTCAGGTGCGCTTCTGTTCTGTTATAGTTCAACATACAGAGTCTTTCTTTAAAAAAAAAGTCATAAATAGATTTAATAGTATGAGTTATTAAGGGGTCATTGCAGATCTAATCGATCTACTCAACGTTATCCTTGAGAGTCGAACCCACAACTTTGGTGTTGCAAGCATCAGCTCCTCTGACTGAGCTACTGGGGAATTGAATAGTAAGAAGGGGAATAGTAGCCAGTAAAAGAGCAGGCGTAAGTCAGTAGGAGCCGGTGTGAATCACCATCACGTCTGCGGTGACTAATGGCGGCTTTGATTGTGTTGTCTAGTGTGGCGTGATTAGAAACGGAGGGACAAGGAGAGCCAGCTTTGACCCCCGGGGGTCCCATTTTTCACTTAACACCTTACTTATCATGTAGGCCAACCCGTCTCTCTGGATTAGATGCTTCAAGACGATCTGGTTTAGTGTGGGGACAATCATCAACTCACTTGTGCTGTGTTTTCTGTAGAAATCTGTAAAATGAATGAAATAAAAAGCCTTTATTTGTCCCACAGCAGGAAAATTGCAGACAAAATATATAGAAAAACAAGTATGTACAGTATATTAAATGTTTGTGCGGAATATAATGGTTTTAACTGTGGTTGGTTTCCGTTTGACCCTACGAGTATTGCAAATGTATAAAAAGAAGCTGTGTATAAAAACATGTATGTGTGTGTAAACATAAATGCATTTATTTATTTATTTAAATATCTTTTTTATCATCTGGACTGCTTTTAAATCTGTATTAATCTTTAATTGTATTCCTTTTTTTGTTTACGCCTAGGTTTTTTATGACATTGAAAGTCTTAATAATTTATTGGCATATTGATTTATTTTATTGATTTTTTGTGCAAATTTTTCTCGTATTGACCTTTTCGAAGCACCATATTGGAAACACATTCTATATAAATGCAAGGTAGATAGTCTTATTAACTTAGTAAAACTTTACTGTAATTGTAATTATAGATTCCACCTTTTTTTTTTTTTTTTTTTAGAAGAAGACTTGATGAGTTTTTCATCACTGGACATCTGTAGTCTGGTTGTGTTAATTCTACAATGGGGGAAACTTTGAAGTCGGATCCACTGTTGAATTGCAATTAATTTATTTGTGAGATTTGGCTGAGCTGAAGTTCATGTAAGGCTCCTCAGAGGTCTTTGTCTGGACTTCTAAGACTCGGCTTTTTATCTCCGATAATGAGGAAAGAAAGTCCAACTTTTAAAAAGTTGTTTGAAAACACATTCTTTGTATTTTTGCACAAACCAAGTTTGGATTGGATTTGCTTACAATCTGTTTTAAACACACATTAAAATATGACTAACCATTGATAATGCTCGTCAGCATGGTTCGTTTTTCAATATCAATATTTTAGAAGTGGAAAATGAAAAATTAAAATAAAATCAACATTAACATCTCATTCGTGTTATCAGCCAGAGAACTGTTTTTTTGCTGCCTTTATTTTACCAACACATCTTTCGGATGCTTTATATATTTCATATATGTATGTGATATTCTTTTGTATGTATATATTTAAATTCTAGAAGGTTTTGAAACAATGTTTTTGGATATTTGTTCTTGAGACATTTTGAAAAGGTGGTTTTCAGACACACTGAATTAATTGTTTTGAAATAGTATGTCCTCAAGTATTTATTCCATAACAATGGATTAAAATATTAATACTATAATATTATAAATACTGGGTTTGTATAACAAAATATATATATTGCTGTTGTGCAAAAAGTAGACAATTGACGCATCAAATGAATTTATTTATTTATTTAATTGTGTATTATTTCAATGCCTCGTCTCTTCTTATATTTACACACCCGGAAATGACCATATTCTGATTTGGAGGGTTGAATACCTGTATATCCAATCTGAATTTTTATAGTTATCAGACCTAAACGGATAACAAATACTAATGCGTATAGTACAAACATAGCACACATAATAAATGACTACATCTTTAAAAAAGAAAAAACAGCAGCCTTGATTTAAAAAACAGCAGCTACGTAATCATTCTGCCTCCATTACCCAGAATTCCGGGCAGAAGGTTTTAAAAGAGGAAATAAACGGCCACGCCTCTCCTTTGTTAACAGATTGTTAGCAGCTACAGCCATGGAACTCTCCAGAAGCCCAGGTAAGCTCAAAAAACATCTACAAATATATATACACAACTTCCAAACTTCAAAATTAAATCAAACATGCGTGAAAAAAAAAAATAAAAGATGACATGTCAACTTTTTTTGCATAATTCGATGAAATGTAAGGCGTCAGCTCTCAGAAACGAATGAACAGTTATTAGTTCTTAAACACAATCAGGGGAACAAGGACATGCTGGTGATGTGGAGCAGTCCATTTCTTTTGCTCCTCCTCGTTGGCACAAAAATGCCAAACATTTCAAACTTTCCACATGCATTTACTCCTAGAAAGCATTGTCTTCCATGTTTTTTTTTTTTGCTGTCAAATCTGCTTTGGGAACAAGCGACAAACCCTTGGGCTGCGTCATAAATCCCGAGAACACGATGAACCGACTTCCTCCAGGAATCATGTACCAACGCAATTAGGCAGTTTGAGAACTAATTACTGTTTATCTGTGAGTAATTAAAAAACCCTCCTTTCTTTTGTTTCCAGCTACTTTCATTAACCTCCATTACCTGTGTAAAACAAATCAAAAGCGCGTGTAAACGCCTTTCAGGCCGAATTAGGCGATTGCCGTATCTTCATTAAACTGGTGTAAAGGTTCAAATCTCTCATCACAACAACAAAGCGGAATTGAAAAGCGCCGAGTCAGACGAGTGAATTATTGAGACGGTCTGCGGTGACATTGAATCGGCGTGTTGGCTGCGTGTGTGCGGCCTCGCGTTGACATTGCTGAGAGCAGGAATTCGGCTTTAAAGACATTCAATTCCTGCTGTGACATCGCACTGAAGTTCACTGGGTCTGTTTAAACATGTATAATCGCACCACGTGCCGCCTGTAGTACTGCACGCTCACTGAGAGCAGATCTTAGCTCGGGCTTTCCTGCTTTTTAGAAAGAATGTGAGATTTGATGTGTGTAGATCTTCTGTGCGTTTTACTACGAGCTTGAGATTGGAGACCTGGCTGGTGGTCACACAATCTTTTTTCTGTTTTTGAAATGGGTTTCCTTTTCTGGGTCACGAGGGGGCAGAGCCAATCTCTGCAACTCCGCCTCACCCTGCTGGGACACACCCTGGATTGGTGGCCAGCCAATCACTGACAGACACAGGCCCATATGCAGAGGTGTAGAGAGTACCTGCAAACCCATACTGGAGTAAAAGTACCTTACAGTAAAAATGACTCCAAGCTACAAGTCACCAATTCCAAAAAGACTTGAGTAACAGTGGTAAAGTATCCTATTTTAAAAGAATGGGAGTATTTTACTTGAGTTTAGGCTCAAAAACACCTAGAAATATGAAATACAAGAAAAAATTGTTTTTTTTTCCAAATATAGAAATTAATTTTAACTGCCCCGCCCACTACGCGATCCATCTTCCGTGCAATCAAATTAAACTAAGACATTTAGCTACCATTCAGACCGACTCAAATTAGATGGCAACTAAAGACGTATTAAATGGTAAATAAACATTACAGCAATTAAAGGTAAAAACTGTACATGGCGTATAAATGTAATCGAAACATAGCTTATTTATTTCCTCTGCACTGCAATAGCATCATTAATGGCTCCTGAAAGAGCCGGTTCAGAACCGCCTGCCCCGGAATCCCTTTCCGAATGGTTTGTTGCCCTTAGTAACAACATTACTTCATTATTGAACATTATACGGCGGAAATGTGAACTCTCACGGTTGTGGCGGAGGAGGAGAGAGTTCCGTTAGACGCTTTACTTTCTTCGTTTTATTCTCAAAACCAATTAAACCAGTAAATGTCAACGGTAAAATCTTTACACTGGGCTGACGAGTCTATTAATCTGTCAGCTTTGAGATTTAAAGCTGTTCTTTTATGGTAACGTGTAGGATGGTGCGAAAACTCATTAAGACGTGACGGAAATTATTTATGATGTGTAGCTAGTAGAAAAGTTGCTGAATTGAATTTGAAAACTTTGTTGACCAGCAGCGACAAACAGTGTGTTTGGGGGGTGGGATTAAACCTTATAGTTATTCTTACATTTATTTTGCTCTTAAGTCTCAAGATTAAAGAGATGTCAAACATTGATTTTAAATATTGCAGAGCCAAGATGTATTACATTTTTTTTGTTTTAACTTCTTTTCACTCTCTTGTTTTTAAGTAGCAGTCTGCCGTTTGTTTTTGTCTTTTTGTTTTTTTACGTACCTTTGCTTTTGTTAGCTAACTTGTTAATAGCGAGTTAGATCATTGATGAGTAAGCTGCTGATTTGCGAAATGATTGGAAATATACTAAATTATCCTTGTAACTGTAAAGAGTAACACATTTTAAAGAAAAATCAAGATGTTTAGGCAAGAAGCTTGAATCATTTAGGCTACAAAAGTTGCCACGATCCATGTTCTCCCTAACTGGCACAATCAGAAATGCATTTTGCCACCTAAATATTAATTTCTCATTTTTTTTCTAACTATCCATCTCAGCTTGTTTCTATTCGGTGCCTATATTTGGAGAAGCTAGTGGCACTAAAGACAAGGAGGCAGGTTGAGGTACCAGAGCTGAAGATGCTGAGGCTGTCTATGGGAGTGACAAGGATGTATGGGATCAACAAGTACACATGTTAGATGTTTCAGAAAATAAAGATCAGAGAGACCTGATTAAGGTTGTTATATTGGTAGAAGGATGGAATAGTCAGACAGGAGATCTAGAGGAGACGAAGATGTGCGTGATAGAGGATGGGGAGGACAGGGATAGAGGGAGGCTGATGATTGGCTGTCGTACTTCCGTATTACTTGTATAGATGGTTTGTTTGCTTTGTAGACTCATTCAGACACTCGGGATTAGTTTCTGACGTGTGGGCGTGGCTAATGTTAAAAATGCACTTTCTTTTGCAATAAATTAATTGGATGCACTAGGCCACTAACGATTCTCTTAGGGTGGTACATAAAGATACTTGAAATGGCTTGATTAGGATCCAACCTCCAACACATGTCACTTCCCCAAACATATTCACCAGAATCCCATTAGAAAAAGGAGAAAATAAAGGGAAAATTAGCAAAATATAAAAGGTATGCAACAGCATTTTCCTTATCCATGTCATCAGCTTATGACGGGCAGCGCTACTTGTTCATTTATGGTCTGTGTTTGTTTGTTTATTATGATGTGTGCAGTGCGTTATGGTGATGTTTGTTTATTTATTTGTTTGGATTTGTTGTTGCTGTTGTGACTTGAAATTTCCCCGCTGTGGGACTAATAAAGGATTTTTCAATTCAATTCAATTCAATTCAATAAAGGACTATAAATAAAGTGTTCCATATACGGAGAAGAAATGTATCAGTGAATTGTTTTAATATATTTAAACATAAACATCAAAATGTAAATATATTGGAAAATTTTAAATATGTTTTTGACATATACATGCATATATTGTTAAAAAAAACGTTTCATATATTAATTTCACAATTATATATATATATATATATATATATATGTATATATATATATATATATATATATATATATATATATATATATATATATCCCTATGAATCTAAAGTGGCAGCTTGTTGAACAGAGATTTGATCTGATGAGCAAGTTATTTGCATTTGAAACAGCCTCTAAAACAGTTTGAGTCTCACTTTTAACAAGTCCATTCAAAACACTGCCAATGTAGACGAGATTGATGAGACAAGCAAGTGTCTGTCCTTAAACCCTTTGAGCCTAAATGGCAGCAGGTGAAATCACTCTGAGCTTCTGATCATAATGAGCTGCACCTGGGTGACACTATGTCTTGTCTTTTTTTTTATAAAGTTTGGTTGGGGCGGGGCCAAGAGAGAGTGTTGCCCAGGACGTAGAAGCGCCACTGACCAGGTCTGAGGTGTCCTTGAGCAAATCACTGAGCCTGATCTGCTCGTTCTGAAATTGTCTGTGAAAAGCACCAAACAAATGTAAATTAGCTCTGTTTTTGTGAACCAGTCGTGTTTCTCACGGTTTCCTCCCGCCGTCCGTCAGGTGTGGTTCCCTGTGACTAAGGCATTACTATTCACTAACGCTAATTCTCTCCACCTCAAGACACAGATGGCGCGTTCCAGCCGCTAACAGCAGAGCCGGAGCAACCGTAGTCGAACAAAATGATACGCTTAAACCACTGAGTATTTAAGCCATCTGCTGTGCGCACAGCACTACCTGTGACCCCTGGACTCTTAGTCACAGCGGGGGGGCACATCAGATGCACATCTAATCACCAAGATGTCTGACATTCCTTTATCACCGTCCACCCCTCGCTGTCTTGTTTATTTAAAAGAACACAAGCGGCAGCATATCGGCGCGGTAGGAATAACCTCCTCGTTGCATATTCAGTGGCTCTGGTGATGCGTTCGGGCTCAGGTGGAGCTCATTATGCGTGGGGAAATGTTCACCTTTGGTCCCGAGCTTTCCAAGAGGGAGTTCGGATCAAAAAGTCAAGTGGATTGGCCATTACGAGATCTGATGGAACTTCTGCTGCTTTAATGTCTAGTTGGCATAGGCGGACATATCAAAGGCAATTATATGTTTCTAAAGGGCACGACTGTAACAAAACGCAGTCTGGCTTTTATTTGGATGTAGTCATTTGAAACGTGTGAACTTGCCAGGAAAATAATCCGCACCATCTGCCTTTTTGATGCCGCCTGAGCGTTTTGATGTTTGCACGTTGCATGGGGACTAATAGCGTAGTGATTATAGCGCGATCACTAGCCAAACCCTGGAATAGCTTCATTTATCATAGTTCATTAGATGAACCCTGGGGATTTGATGTTCTGACCTCGCTATAAGCTAATGTATTATTATTACTTTAATTTAAGATCATTTTAGACAAACACCTTGTGGGGAAATTATTTTAATTGCCTGTAGTTCCATATGCAAAAGAGTGTAGTTTAATATAAGAATGTCGATCTAGTGACCTTTGTCCCAAGTATGTAACGATACTAAGTGACTATGTTTGAGAGATGTAATTGTCTTTTAATGCCAATTAAGTGCAAGGATAATTTTTTTGGAGGCTGGAACGGTGGTATAATAGAAACATGTTCTTCTTCTCCTTGCATAGGTTTCCCTTGGGTCTCCAATTTCCACAAAATTGACAATTCAAAGGCAAGCTTATTTGGAATATTCTGGAATATCTTTCCACAGGTGTGAATGGCAGTGTGAATGTGATTGGTTGGCCACCAATCCAGGGTGTGTCCCGCATGCAGGCTGAGTTGCTAGGATTGCACATCCCATAATCCTGAAATGGAAAAGTAGTTTAGAATGGATGGATTTTTGAGAAATAAAAAGCGAACACATCCGGTTATTTTGAGTTTACTAGGAAAATGTGGAGTCTCGAGAGTCAAAGTGATGGGGTGACTTGACTTTCATAGTTTAAACATGCTTTCGCACAAAGTATAACAGCTTTTTAGGAACAAGTACTTCAGTATTTCAGAGATGATGTGTAAAACATTGAACAAATGTTCCTAGCAATCACAAGGTCTGCTCCAGTGAATGATATTTTTGGGTATGTCTTTGTTTAAAACAATAAAATATTTTAGCTTTTCTTTTAAAACATAATATTTTAGTTTATTTGATCATTTCTTCTGCCACGTCTCGATTCTCATATCCATTTAGATAATATGCATATAATAGTTGCAGCGTGACAAATGTCTTTACAGTATATGTCCATGTTTTGTCTCTATTGAGTATATCGATTATCGAAGACAATAGAAAAACTACAGACAATAACCACTTATTATCGATAAAAATTCCCGGACTTTACCTGTAAATTCTATTCACACAAGCACTGTCATTCCCACATTTTACCAGTAAAGAACTATTCACACAGCGTTTTTAAAATACTGGTATTTTTGAAGACATTATCAACTGGCGACACACTTTTAAAAATCTGGGTGTTATTGTTTCATATGTGACGGCGTCACCAACTGTTTCGGAGAGGAGTGAATTTTCGGTGACGTCTTCAACTGGCGACTCTTTTAAACAGCTGCACCTGTGTAAACACGCGACCCTCGTCAGAATGTTCTGATTGGCTCAGAGCGGGCGTTTTCGTCAGTGTGTACTGAATTTGTGTGCTTATTCCAGCAATCTTCGTTCTGCTTTCACACAGGACAGGTTTTCGTTAATTTACCGGCATCGTTACAGGTACCCTTGGTGGAATAATGCCAAATTTACCGGCATTTGTCTCTTCACACATGACTGCATGCCGACATTTTGCCAGCAATTTCTCGGCGAGGTCTGTTTGTGTGAAGGGGCTATTGTGGCAATGACATTACTTGAAAGTATATTAAGATTGTGGCGCTAATGTGGGGCGGGGCCTGTTGTCCCAAGTGTTACCGGCAGAATAGTTGACAAAAAAGGCGTGGCATGGGTGGAGCTAAAATGTGTATCATGCCTTTTGGTGGAGGTTGTTGTTTAGTTATTACTCAGGTGGCAACCTAACAAGCTGATCACCTGTCACTTAAATGGCCACACCTTCAATTTGGCCGGATGTAATTTCTACTAATGAACTGAAGCTCTAGTGATCATTCGATTGGTTTCTGATACATCTGATCCATTGCAAACTAATACCGGTAGGAACAAAATATCCACATATAGAATGTGTTGATCATAAAAAGACATCGGCAAATGAAGTTTAAATCCAGATAACCAGACAGTCTCCTTAGTAAACAAGCACAAAAGTTTCCAAAGGGCAGCCATTTATTGTCAGCATGGACTTGAACTATCCCTTCACGTCTTTGGCAGATGGAGGCTTTAAGCTAGCGCAGTTGATGGACTCTAAGGGCTTCAACAAAAGAACAGCTGTACTTTCCACCACAGGAGACTAATCGCCGTGATTGACCACCCTTGAAGTGTTGTCCTTCGATTGCCACCTCTGTTTTGGTCAATCTGTCATCCCTCAGCAGCAATCGCTCGTGAAGCCGTTTGTATGACCACCGGCTACCTCAAGTCTATCGGCGCCGGCTTCCTTTCTGGGGGCTGCGGAGAATCAATCAACTCTTTCAGATGTCAGGGGAAATCTGATTCTGTCTGATCAATACCTGACTTTTCACCGATTGCGAGGTGGGAACTAAACTCACCCATGTCGTGAAATGAGATCCCAACATTGTTTTTTATGAAAACTGGTAAGGATTTCAACCTTATTTTTTTTGTAGTCAATTGGAGATTTAGTACTTATTACAATATTAATTATGATTTCTTTGGGTTGAAGATTTATGCTAAACATGTCACGAATTTGACCGATTTCACAGCTTTGTGCAGATGAAAAGATTTGGCTCTGAAACCATTTACTTGATTGTATCTTTGTAAATGTTTCTGGATCGCTTGACGTTGTCCCAACTGTAGGTCTACCAAAAATCTTTCTGATGTCGCTTTTGCTGAAGAGGTGATGTCTCTTGTTTGTCTTCGAGGTTTAACCTGCAGCGGTGAGATTTGGAGATGTTTGCAGTAGGTTCTTTGACGTTTGGGAGTGGCCAAGCTACCAATTCACTGGCCAATCAGGCTCCGTCTGATGAAGTATGCGAGAACCACAGATCAAACTTGCATACTTAACCAGAAGGCTAATGTTTATGTCATCAACCTAAATTCCAAATGATCTTTTATAAAAAAAAAACAGCCGTATTTTAATATTTGTGGTATTTAGCCAGACGTAACAACCAATATTGATTTTTATTTTCATTGTAATTGATTTCACACATACACGGCTTGTAAATACAATGATTCAGTGATACAATGAGTTGGAGTAGGAAAGTAGAAGAAAGTAGATTTGTGCATTTACTGTATGTTTGTGTGTCAAAAACTTGACTTCCGCCTACACATCTTACAGAATACAGATTAGAAATCAGCAATACTCACCGCTAAATTCCCCTTGTGCAATCTGTCGACTATAACGCGTGATTGTGTGTCTTGCGCGGTAAACGTACAGTACATGTTTTCTTCCAGCGCGGCCGTGCTGAATGAATATTGGAAAGCATTTGAATTTTCAAAGTTTTCTTTCATTTTGATTTTCTTCCTGCGATCATACATTATTGATTCTGTTATCGTGGCCATGGAGATTATACCTTTCTTTGCTCCTCTAAAAGTTCATCAGTACATCATCGTATCGAAAGGTTTGAAGTGAATAACAGGATTACGGCTACTCAATAATGTAAAGATTTTGATGTTGGAAGTTCAGGCTTCGTCTCGCTGGGGCTTTGCATTGGGAGAGAGGTGTCTACATGCTCTTAAATAAATCAGATTGGACACAATTAGTCGGCGCTTCAGACGAGCGGCGAGCGCTTGTGGCTGGATTTGTCGTACAAACAGACAAAAGTTCATCGCGCTGGCAGCGTCGTATCACTCAACTACTTTCAAGAATTTTCTCAGGCTCCGTCTTCATTGGATCCTGTGAAGGAATGTCAGTAATTTGTGTTCTCAGCTTCAGCACTTTATCGAATCAAGCGCTCAATTAGCAAGCCTTGCTAATGAAATTGGAGTGCTTTCCAAAATAATTTGTTCTTATTTTGGTCTTGATAATCAGAAATTTTATAATGTTGTTTGTTATTCCGATTTTCTCACATACTGCTACATAACGCTACAACGTACACACATGCCAAAACTAAGCAATATTTGTGCTAACTGCTAGCGAATGCTAAAAACATTTGTTTTTAAACAAACGATCTCAATGTTCAAAAACGTGTCTTTAATGGAAATGAAAATCCACAATTCTCTCGGCCGCATTTACGAAAGCCACAAATTTGTTGCGCATCTTTGACAAAACAAAACATACAATAATTTTCATGGAAATGTAAAGATGAGATGTTTAGTTTGCTATAAAGTGTTTAATAGCTTTATAATTGTGAATTCAGATTTTTATTTTTTGATGTATATTGACTGAATGAGCGATATTCTGATATCTTCTAACTGATTCCGTTGAACTTCCGTTACTTGCGTTGCGTTGCAGTTAAATTGCATCAGGCTTGTTTTCTTTGTGAATCGAATCCACAATTCTGGTGTTGATAGCGACAGCTCTACTGTAGAGCATCTTAGCAACCACATGTTTGTTTAGACACAATGAATGTTGAAACAGATTTCTGTTTTAAACCCCTTCTGCCTTTTCTGGTTCGCAGGTTGCAAAGAAGAAAAAACTGTGGCAAACACGCAAGGAACCATGGGAAATGTAGTGTATTACCACTCAGCAATGGAATCCTATTCCAATGATCCTATTACCAGTGAGTTTTCTATGTTGGTATTTGTTTTGGTCTTTATTTTTGCTTGATGAATTTATTTCTTCTAAAATCACTGAAATGCTGTGCTGTAGCTGCATTAAAACATCAAGTTAATCAAGATTAAAACTATTCAGAGGCAGGAATCCTGGAGCACGGCTCTCTCAATGCTGTAATCTCAATATATTGTTGATGAAGGTCACAACAACCCGTCTTTCATCGCCATCTCAAGTCGTGACCCACGGGTTTGACACTGCGCTAGTATGACACACTTGTCAAACGTTCTAAGAAAAATTGCCACGTTCGATAAAGCTCAAAGTGAATATATGTGCGAGAGGATTTTGGGAAGGCACCCTTGGCATCGCCTTTCTGCCACCGATGAGTGTAGATGACACCTGCTCACATTAAGCCTTGTCAGGTTCTGTCCCGTCACCTCCGCCCATCTCCTGGTCCATTAGATGTCTTTGTTGGTATCGGGAATGTTTTCCATGAAGCTGCCGATACCGTGGAATAAAGACCGAATCAGAGCGTGTTAACTATTTATCAAGTGTACTGTGTATTCCACATCGGTTTCTTATCAAGTCTGATAATGGCAGGAATGCTGAAGGCAGCTGTCTGGCTTGATATTGGAATGGATGAAATTGTGGCTTTTAAAACTCATCTTTTATGTTTTTTTGTGTACGTTAACTGAAGAGCAGAAACCGTTTGAAATGAATGAGCCGTGTTGGTTTACTGAAAATACTGTAATCGCAAAGGCACGAATGGCGAATCGTCAGAAACATTGGCTGTGAAGAACAAACACACAGTGTTGAGCTGTAGTTTCCTTCTGCTTGAAGGAGGCAATAAACGGGTGTGGCATAACAGCAGACAATGCTGATTGGTTAATGTGGCAGTCCAAAAAATGTCGCTTACTGATTGGCCATTGTGGGGCCAAGAGTAAATTGAAAATGTACTCTGCAATATTATTTTATGTTGTCATAATTGTAATATTAATATTACAAGGAGCATTTCGAGACCCTGTATCTGTTTTAAGTAATTTGTTTGATTAAGGGTGAACGAATCTCAATACTTTGAGCAACCTTTTTTTTTTTCTTATAGGGTACCCTGAAATCTGTAATAATGAGATTTTTAAAACAATGCACTTATTACATTATTGTTTATGAAAAAAATGTATTTATTTCAAAGTTGCAAAGACCATTTCACTCTTTCATAAATTTAGTTTTAACAATTAATCAAAACTAAAGCAGACATTTTTTGATTGTTCGGCCACCAATTCAGGGCGTGTCCCACTTTCAGTCCTTCATACAATATATACGTATTATGTGTCTGTGTGCCGTGCTCTGTGATTGGTCAGCCTCCAAATCAGTCTTCATTCTACAACTTTCAGTGCTTAGACAATAAATGGACGATTAGATGAATACACCCATTGTTTTTTTTTTTCCAAACTGTACTGTGTACATCTCCTCAAAAAGAATGTTTGCCATAGTGAAGGATGTTGTAGTTGAGCGCAATGTTTGGGTGAAGCCGTGGACCAACCTTTAACTCCTGTCACTGATATGAATCAGACGCACTTCAGAGTCCGGAATGGGTTTTCTTTTGTTGTCCGTCTGACTGCAGGTACAGTGTAAATAAGGTGAGGTGAGAAACAGCGGCGTGAGCAGAGGGATTCATCTGATGTGCTAGACACCTTGTGTTCCCTCCGTGAATGTGTTTGAGAAAGACAGACACTCTCAATCAATGAATTGTGTAGAGACGGAAAGCTCCAGATCTCGCTTTCCTCAGCTTCCTTTCCTCTTCCTTCTCCCCTGCTGGCAACACGCATTACCAGCCTATCGAGTGAAGAGCACCAGTGTTGCATCACTGGTCACATTTAACGGTCTTCTTATTTGGTCTATTTCTGCACATGCCAATCTCGCCAGACAACCGTGAGTGAGAACTACTAAGACTTGTTTTCTTGGCTCGTTTTTTTTTTACTTTTCTCTTTTTACTCCCGTTCTGATTTTTATTGTTATTCTTTGTCTCGTAAGTCGACACAGTAACTAAATTGCATTTCCATATGGATCGATTTTTTCAGGCAAATTTCGAAAGAATTTGTCATATTGCAATCGCATTGATGCACAGAAACGGACAAACCTTTATAGTGGTACCTCTCTTTTTGAGTACTCTTTTGGTACCTTTACATTTTGCATGTACACCGGAAAATCCGTTTCGATAAAAAAAGTTGTGATAAAATATGTTCTAAAATTTATAATTTTTGTGTGCTGACGTGATTGAAGAATACAAAAACTGTTTAACATGTCTGGACTCGTTTAACATTCTTGACGCTACATTTGGCTTATCGTAAAGTGAAAAAATTTGGTAAAAAAAGATGATATTTTCTCGACGACAGCCTTTTTTGTTAACGGAGTCATTCTCAAGGCAATTTTTCAAATAAATCCGACAGAGGGAAACCTGCCAATCAGCATCTGTGGGCGTGTCAAATGTGCTGCATTCTTGACTGAATGGGCAACGTTTTTTGAAGTCGCCCATATTTCTGACAACATTTTTATTAAATTTGTTATATTTAATCAAACATCCACAGAGAAGACTTATTTATCTACTTGTTGTGCGAGCATTAGCGTTTCTGTAAAGGTAATAGTCACACTTCTGAATGGACACACTGAATATTCATTCACAGCTGACCCGCCTACTGAGGGCGATTGGCTGGTTCCTTCACTTTTTGAACTGACCTTGTGAACTCCCTCTCAGCTTTGTTTGAGTTTTGCTCACTTCTGCGCTTTTGAGTTGTCAAATTGATTTTGCGTTCAAATTCCGTTTTTTCGCACATCAAAGCGTCCGAAGAGCAAAAGCCAAAACAATTCCACAACTATTTATAATTCCGTCTGGAATATTGCTCAAAACATCTCGGAGGTACAATTTATCTGTTCCAGTGCGAGAGTAGGAGCCTCAATTTGTGTGTTTTTCTTTTACTTCTTTGACTTTTTTTCCCCCTTGATTGCACAAACTACAGTTGCCAACGTTCATTTTTTAATTTTGATTGTGCGATCTGGCTTAAACAGAGTTCCGTGCAGGTCTTCTAAATCATTTATCCTCATCGTGTTTGTATGTTTTGAGCGTGGAGTCCGCTTGTAGTGTCTGGAGCAATTTACCTCTCACTTTGTTCACTTTCAATTAGCTTCTTTCAGCCTGTCGCTCTCTCCTCCCTCTTGGCGTGGGGTCTTCTTAAGGACGGAGTCGTTGCGCATTAGAGTCATTAAATCTGATTGGCTCGTTAAAAGCCAAGCCAGTTCTCTAATGACCAGTCTAATGAATATTCAAGCACCGCGTCTGGCTCTCTGTCCAGTTCTGGCTGGTACACATTCACTGGTTCAGCGAATAAAGCCAAGTTGTTTTCCAGGGCCTGGCCAGTATGTCTGATGTCACGCCGATGAATCTGCATAAATAGTGGCTGCTGGTGCTCGTCGCTGAAATGAGCTTTGTCTTCCCTGTTTCCTCGTTCCCGGATTCAGGTCGAGAGTTGGACCTGAATTGGATCTAGTTCCCCGTGAACCAGAAATCGAAAAGTGATTTAGAAAACAAATGGATGGATTTTCTTGTTCAGTCTTTGTTTAGTAATTTCACATGTTTGATGAAGATTCTAGATTCATCAAAGTGCAAAATAACTATCATAATGAATTTTGAGGTTTCACTTTTATTAATAGGTACCATTTTATTTAGCTTGTGCTCCTGGTTTATCGTGGGATTTACTTATTAAGTCAGATTTGCCATCAGTTTCACTCTCTCACAGACTCTTCTTCACTATCTGATCATTTTAGTGACCATTTTTCCCCCTTGGCTGTTTGTTTACTGTCGCCCTTCTGTGTAAAGTCTCAACCTCTGCTAAGAATTTAGTCCTAATTTTTGTGCCGTAAAAATAAATCCCAGTCATTTTACAAGGATATTTATTTAATATAATACAATAATATTTGATTATATTATATATTTATAATATAATATTTAATATACTATTTATTTAAATACAAATTACAGATTGTTATAATGCATCATGGGATGGCTTGTGATTAAAAAATTCTTAAAAACAGTATTATGGTTTAGATTTAAATATTTATAAATATTGATTATTGAATGAATAATGTATTGATTATTACATTGAATTTAATTATAAACGTTATTTATTAATATTGTAAAAAAATGATATTATGATTAATTATCTACAATTTAATTAAAACAAATCACAGATTTACAGTGTGCGGTTAGAAACAAAATCAGTAGGTTGTAATTTTAGTTTTTTTTTTTACAGTGGATAAATGTATACAGCAAATATATGGCAAAAATATATTTAAATCTGAGTTGTACAATGTAAAAAAATGTGACTACTGTCGGTCTAATAATATTCTGTCTTATGTAACATCATCAATGCACAACCTCAGGTGTTGGTGTCGTGCATGCAGAACATGCTGAAAAATCAGATATATTGGACAAATAATGGATTTTCCATTACAGCAGACACACATTTTGATTTGCAAAAGGCTGTAGTTTTCACAGTTAATATGGCTGCCAATCTAGTCGTTTTCTAAAAGCGTGTTTTCGTCTAATAATGCATTGATATTTTGACAAACAAATGGATGTTTTAGACAACCTGACAGGTACTTTATTAATCCATGTGGAAATTTACAAATGTCTTAAAATCCGTTTTTGTGCTTGACTTGTGGCATATTCCAACTTTTACAGGCAATTTTAAACATTTCAAACTTTCTAGCTGTTTTTAAACATTTCCAACTCTCTAGGTATTTTTAAACATTTCAAACTTTCTAGGTTTCCGGAGCGTTTTGTTAACTGGGGGGCCGTAACGGCGTCTCGGCTGTACTGGGGTTTTGGGAGGATTTTAAATGCATAGAACAATAGCTGAGTCTCCTAGGTAACAAAAGGTGAAAGCTAAAATAACACCGTGCGAGTGTAAAAGCAGCAGGGAGCAGTGGGTGCGCGCGAATGTGGAGCGGGATCTGCTGGGACCAATTTTGCAAGTAACAATTGGAATCCAAAGCTTGTAAACAATGGCAGCTCTAGGCCTTTCACCGGGCAACCTGGAAATTACAGGCTGGACGCATCTGCACCGCCGCCTGCTTCGCTTCCGAGCGACGATCTGTCTTGGAAAAAGTCACAAACCAATCAGAGTTTTGCAAAGTCAGACCAATGGATTTATAGTCGATTATTCCGCTCAAGCTCAGTTACTGTAGATTATGATGTCACCTAACGAGATGCGAAACATCTCTTTCTCAAATCCTTTCGTTTCACAAAAGCTGCCGTGTCAGCGAATCGGCGACGGCACAGAATACAGTAATGCAAATTTCTACCTGGCAATGCGGATGGAAATGTAAAAAATATGGTGAAGCATTACGCAGAGTGTGTGGAATGCTGCTTAACCTCAGCAAACCATTCCGTTTAACGTTTGCTCTTCACACGTCAAGACTCTAGCATTACGCTAGCTCTGTGCTCCGCAGTCGTGCCGTCTCTTGACGTTGATGAATATTTTTAATATCACTTTAATGCTGTTCCTCGTGGAGAATTAGAAAAAAACAGAAGCTGAGCAAATATACAGTCCTGGAGTGATTATGATTGATTCTAAACGACATTGGAATTCTTGAGCGCAAACGCTGCTTAGCCGCATCAATAGGTCAATGGCTAGTTGAAGGAAACACGTCCAGCCCAATGAATCGCTTCTTAGAATATCACCTGACTAGTTTGGAAAGCAAGACTTGTGTCTGGTATGACCCAGTTCTGACATTAGCATTAGACTTCTAGTCATTTATCAGAAGTCTTGCCTCTGGAAAGCGAGGAGGAAGCTAACGTGTTTGGTTCAAGGCTCAAAAACATGTTAGCCAACACCCATCACAGGCCTGAAGAAGTCGTTCATTTACCTATTAAACTCTGCAGCCTTCAGGGTAATAATCATATTCTCAAGTTGTCGGATTGACGGACATGCTTTTCTGCTCTTTATTTCATTAAATTGTGGTTTTTAAAGCCAGTTTTTTTTTCAGCCTTACTGTATGTGTCCTTGTGTGTGACAGAAATTGTGGTTGGATATTTTGTCTGCTTGCTTTCTTTTTGGATAATCTCTCAACTCTCCTACTGAGTGGTTATTTTACCAGAAACCCAAACTGAGTCGGTCAGCACCACTTCTGATTGGATGGTCTGTCAACCTGCCTTCTGATTGGGCTGTCTATCAGCCCCTCTTGTGATGGGACAATCTCTCAGCTCGCCTTCTGATTGGACAGTCTCTTAACTAGCTTTCTGAGTGGACAGTCGGTCAGCTCATCTTCAGATTTAACAGTCTTAACTTGCTTTCTCAGTGGACTGTCGGTCAGGTTCACTTCTGATTGGACAGTCTGGCAGCTTACATTCTGAGAGGACAGTCTGTTAGCCCACCTTCTGATTGGACAGTCTCTTAACTAGCTTTCTAATTGGATAGTCTGTTATCTCGCCTTCTGATTGGACAGTCTGGCAGCTTACATTCTGAGAGGACAGTCTCTCAGCTCACCTTCTGATTGGACAGTCTCTTAACTCGCTTTCTCAGTGGACAGTCTCTCAGCTCACCTTCTGATTGGGCAGTCTCTTAACTAGCTTTCTAATTGGATAGTCTGTTATCTCGCCTTCTGATTGGACAGTCTCTCAGCTCACCTTCTGATTGGACAGTCTCTTAACTCGCTTTCTCAGTGGACAGTCTCTCAGCTCACCTTCTGATTGGACAGTCTCTCAGCTCACCTTCGGATTGGACAGTCTCTTAACTCGCTTTCTCAGTGGACAGTCTCTCAGCTCACCTTCTGATTGGACAGTCTCTCAGCTCACCTTCGGATTGGACAGTCTCTTAACTCGCTTTCTGTATGGACAGTCTTTCAGGTCCACTTCTGATTTGACATTTTATGGGCTCACCTTGTGATTGGATGTGGTTTGTCAGCTCGCCTTCTGATTGGACATTTTATCAGCTTGCTTTCTGATTGGACAGTGTCCGGTCCACTTCTGATTGAACTATGAGCTGCAAGTCTGAATGGCCAGCATGTCAGCTCGACCTCTGTTTGGCCATCTCGACTTCTGATTGGACGGTCTGTCTAGTCAATTTTTTGATTGGACAGTCTACCAGCTCCACTTCTGATAAGACTGTCCACTCATCTTGTGATAAAACAGTTTGTCAGCTCTTATTCTATATTTTTGGGCATGGTGTCCTTTCACCTTCTAATTGGCCAGTCTGTCAGGTTCATTTCTGATTGGCCAGTCTGTCAGCTCCTCATCACTCTGCTCATTTTTATAATGGATTTCTTTCCGCTGAGTTTTACAATCGAACATTTAGGATTCAGGATTGAACTTCAGGATTGTGAAGCTGATTGAGATACTTCAAGCATGGGACAATTAGATCGAGCCATTGGTTAAGATCATTGGAACAGCCTGTGACTGTCATAATGGTTGAAATAGGAGCGATTATATTTGTACTGTGTGCCCAGCATTAGTCGAGGTCTTGGGAGGCGAGAGACTTGTTGAATCTACCAAGCTTTGCAAATATAAATCTGACAAGAAGGATTAAAGATAAAACAAGCGTTTTAATGAAGAATTCTTTCTCTTCCAGAGGCTGTAATGTGATTTGTCAACACTCCATTTGTTTTATTTAAATCAGTCTTGGATGTAGTTGTGTTTGATTTCCCATGTATAGCTCTGATCAGCATCTCGACCCAAAGCGTTCACACCCACAAGCTCCTTGTGCTTCACGAGAGCTACTGTAATCTCGGCTGGAGATGGACGTTCCTTACTCTCCAGCTATAATTATTCCATCAGTCTGACAAGTCCAGCAGGACTTTGGTATATTTAGATCTTTTTTAGTGATTGCCAAAGCATCAGATTTCTCAACAGCACATGGATAATTAACGGGCAATTAAAAAAAATATATTGGCATTGCGATTAATTATGGTTTGAGAACATGTATCAAGGTTTGACTTGAAATGCAAAGTGGGGCGAACTAACTTGTTGCAGATCGTTTCTGTTTGCCACCTTGTGATGTTTCCGTCCAAACTTGCGTGGCCGACCCAACCGTGCCGAACTCCTACAGTTCAGCGCTTGAATAATTCATCCAATGTCAATTGTTGAGATTGGTCAGTACTTTTGAGGCAGATTACAGTCTGATAACATTCATTTCGTTTCTTCTGTCTGTCACGTCTGGCTTTTATGCCGTGGTCTCTCTTAACAGGAGCAGATCTATGACTTTTGCCGCAGGAGGGTGAGAAAGAATTGATGGGTGTGATGTTAAAGCTCTGACACTTTAAGGCATTCAACAAGACATTAGTCAGGCGGTGAACTCACCCGGCTGCCATCATTACTTCTGGAGTTCTTCTCCATGTGCTGGAGTTCAGCTGATCTAGAAACAGTCTTGCGGATCATAAAGTCCTACCTTCACATTCCGCCACCAACTTCCCGAATGTTTTTTTTGGGAATATTTGGGATGTTGTTTATTTCTTTTACCAATTGGCAAAATGTATATTTCTTATATGGTAGATTGTTCTTTATTTAATTATATAATCATCAGGTCAACGTAGAGAATGTATGTCATTGCATAACGTTGTGGTATATTTTAATACAATTTCATATTATGTTGCATTGAATCCAATTAAAACGTACACACACACGCACACATTGTACACAAACACCCTGATGTATTTTATTTTATATAGGCTGTAATTTATTTCCTCCTGGAAAGAATAAAATCAGTTTGTATGTCCAGTTACTCGATCAATTTGTCTACCTGTCTGTCTTTCTTTTGTCCATCTTTCACTCTGATGGTCTGTTTGTCAATCTGTCTGTCTGTCTGTCTTTATATCTTTCACTCTGATGGTCTGTCTATCCATCGGTCTGTCTCTTTACCTCTCTTAGTTTTGTCTGTCTGCCTGTCTAACAGTATGTCTGTGTATCCCATTGTCCTAATCTGACTGTCTGGCTTTCAGGCTTTTTCTGTTTACCTGTCTGCCTGTCAAACAGTATATTGATGTTTCTCACTGCCTTATCTGTTTTTTTGTCTCTCTCTGCTAGTCTATCGTTCATGCTTTCTGTTTACCCATCTGCCTGTCTAACAGTAAGTCTGTGTGTCTCACTGTTCTATTTGTCTGCCTGTCTGTTGGTCTACTTTTTGAGCTGTCTAATCGTCTGCCTGTCTCACTCCCTAACAGTCTTCTTTATCTATCTGTCCATCCATCTGCCAAATCTGTGGCAAAACATAAAGCTAAGCTGATTCCATCTCCAGCATTTATTATTGCCAAGGTGCATGCTGGGTACGGCGTTTATCAGCGCAAGGGTTTAAATCTGTTATTAAACACCTAAGATCCGTGTAACGCCGCCTGACGAGCAGATGAGCCGAGTTATTTCCTGTTCCCCTTCACTCTCAAGCCACGATGTCCGTTGCGTTGAATTGCAATAGATCATAGACGTGCAGCTGTCTAGAAATGCGAAAATCTCCACGCGTACAGCAACTGGTGGCGAGGAAGATGTTGCATAATTGCGTGTGCGGTTTGTTTATTCACGCTGTTGGCAGTTTCAGCCTCCGAACTAATGAAAAATGAATGATAGGTGTGACAGAGCTGATGCCCTCTGCCAGCCTCCGTGTATAAAGTCTTCACGCTCAAGCCCGGAGCTCATGGCGCTTTCTGACGGGGGCGCTCATTGCTTTCCACGGCAGTAAATTCAATGAGCTGAGTGCAATGGGTGGGACGACATACAATAAATAACAAGCAGGGAAACTCTCTAACACCTCCAAGGCGAGATGTGCTCGTGGCTTAATGAAGTGTGCAAATGAGGTCACTTTCTTCCGTCATAAGAATAACCCGTCCAGGGCCTTAGGGCTGGATTGATGCATTGCATCCCCTCAAATGACCATGAGAGCACTTTTTTTAAGCAGATGTTTCTGTATCTCATTCAGAAATGCCCTTGGAACTTGTGTTGACCGGGGTTGGTTGGTGCTTGGAGTAGGGAAGAGATGTGTTTGCGTCTGAAGTGATGATAAGCGGTTTGATCTGTTGCAGTCCTTATCTGGGTCTCGATTACATGGGGGGAAAAAAGGGAGTGTGTTTTATTGCGGTGGTCAAGTGAGTTAACTGTTCGCTGGCTTTTGACAGGTTTTATGGGCTTCACTTTGCTTTAAAAGCTTTGATTGGTGGAGTCGTGAGTTTCAGCCATGCAGACGCAAGTTTGAGGTCCGGTTGAGAACTTTTGGTGGCCTTGGACTTGGCCGCTGTTATAAGGCAACAATGATCACCAAACCAAGCCAAACCAAAATGCAATGAGAAAAGCAAAAAAAAAAAAAAAATGAAAAGAGGGACAAACAAGTCGCCCACACTCACACTCGCACAATAAAAACACTTATAGTTAAGAAACGTATAGTTACTTAAACAAAGTAATGCCATAAAATAAAATAAATACGTAACTTGACTGAACATGGCAAGTTTAGGCAACATACAAACACAATGAACCAACAAGTAGCCAAAGACAACGAGAGAGTTAACAGACCAACACGTGAAAGATTCTACGATCAAAAACAGGTGTGGAAAGAAAATCAAACAATTGATTATACACACAGGTGAACAGACAAAGCTAGTAATTACCTAAAATGAACACAATTAGAGAGTGGTGGGTGAAACATTGGCACAATAAAAAAAATGTGCAACTTAAAACACGGAAGTAAAACCAATTGAAACCTTCAGAACTCTCGTTTTGGGAACTGTCAGAATACCAGTCCTCGCAGCTTACAACGCAACCAACATCCTGTGTTAAAAAAATCTATCAACTCACAATAGAGTCCCTTCAGTTCTCTAATTTGACACAAGGGCTTTCTGTGTGGACTGTATGTTTGTGTTGGTTTCGTCCGGGTCTCCGGTCTCTTCTCACAGTTCCAAAATACGTGTTTAGGAGAATTGGAATCTCGAGAATTGCCTCTTTGATTGTGCGTGTGGATGTAGGTATGTGTCCTGCTCTGTGATTGGCCGGCCACCGATCCCAGGGTGTGTGCCCCGCCTTCAAGTTTAGAATTGCTGTGATTGGTTCCTTGTGACCTAGAAATGTATAAACAGTTGAGCTAGTGGGTGGATTTGTAGTAGGTGGAAACTACATAAATCAGTTGTGCCAACAATGTGGCAACTATTTGACCATAGCTGTAACTAACTAGTTTTAGTGTTTAATATCGGAAGCCTAGGCAAAGAGACACGGATAAACTAATACAGTCATCTGCAACAGTGAATAAAAGTGAACATGCATTATGAATTTTATGACTTTAATAAACACTTTGTTAAACTTTGCCAAGTCCATGAATATCATTTCCCAAATGTCCAGTCGCACAGAGCCAATCTGGTATTTAAGGGGGCTTAACTGGATTTTAATTTGCTGCGCTGAAAAAAAGGGCCGTTGCCGAGGTTAGTCTCTTGTACGCAAAGCAGATGAGAAATGTGGATTTGATGAGGTGCAGTCATGATTCATTCGCTGGAGAATTTTTCGCCATCTTTCTCTCCTGATCCCTTCATTGAGAGACTGCGATGAGTAAAGGTTATATGCTTATGCCCATGACTTTATGATTTATTGCCCTTTTCTTTGTTCGGATGGGTTTGAGTCTGCAGGACTAATGAGGCCGGAATCCCACAATCCAATTAGCGCTTGAGTGCATGTAGTGGCTACAAAATTCGATGAATGACTTTGTTGAAATATTTCCTTAACTCGACGTTTTGGCTATTCATCATGCTCGGCCTGTTAGAACAAAGAAGCTGAAGATCTTCTTTAGTTAAACTGAATAAAAGTATCACAGCGTCAAATCTGCCCGTAAGTCCATGAAACGCATGCAATTCCCAATTTATTCAAAAATCTGAACTTTGTCGGTTTTAGTCACATGGTTGCGTTTTTTTTTTTTTTTTTTTTTTGATCTGCATTTCATTGATAAGCCTTACATTGGCATAATTCGCCCACATCTCACTGTTTTCCGATCAAATCTGAACTGACGACCATTTACTCTTAAAATTGAGAAAAAATACGGCAATGTTTCTGCTTTGTGTTGTGCATGCCGGGTCAATATTTCCAGCATCGCATGGGCTCGGAATTCCCACATGTGTAATTAAACCGTCAGTGTATTGCTTCCACTGAAGAAAAGCGATTCCGATGGCTTGACCTATTCAAAATACATTTTAGACATATATAAATCTAGTTTCAGGAGACCGGAGAGTGTGGTTACGTCGTTGTGGGGACCCAAGTGTCAGGTGTTTGAACACCACTGCGGATGAATCTTGACTGGGTGTTTAGCCTGTAGATGGCAGGAGTGTCCTTCTCCAGTGCAATCCCACTGTTTTAGATCACTGCCTAAGCCTTCACGAAAAAGCCTTCTGTAGGTAATATCACAAGTATAATGCTTAACACCAGCACGACAACCCTGGGACAAACCAAAAATCAGTTTCAAAGAATCTTTGCATTTCCTTCCCTGCGCGATATGTTGATGAGAAAAGCCACTGATATTCACCAATACCACCTTTATGTGTGTGCATACGTGCGCACGCACTTTTATAAATCCGTTAATTAGTTTATTTCCCAAGTCTTTTCGAGTCGCCTATAGTTTAACGTGCTGGTATGAACAGTGTGCAAATGTTCCGCAAGCATCCTGATCGTCACTGTGCTGTATAGAAAACAAATCTCATTTCCGAGCGAGATGCCCCGTTATTCAATTGAGCATCACTGATGAAGATGATGATGCTGCTGATGAGGAAGAAGAGTCGGCGTGTGAGATCACAGCGCTGAGTTTGGCCCCTTTTGGCGAGATGGTTGAGTCCTCGTCAAGGTTGCTGTGGGATCCCAGCATCACCGTTCACTTCGAGCCACACCGCGATCCGATCCGCTCCGCTTCTGGCTGAGGGAACGAACATCTACCTTCATGTGAACATGAACATAGATGCCACAGAGGGGCACCGCGTCGCACCAACGGGAATCCTGGCCGTCTTTAAGAGAGGATGTATTAAATGTGGTCCGGCGGACTCTGTAGCAAGGAAGATGAGGATTAAAACTGGAGTTACATTTTGGAATCTGATATTTTTTATGACGCTCGCATGCGTGAAAGGTAAGCGGAGTTATTATTGGCGGCTTTGACTTGACTGAGGATGCTGGAATAGAGGGATGCTCCTTGAGCGTTAAAGCGCGGTTACTCAATGCAGGCATTGAGCAGGGACCCAATAAATATTCTTGCAGTATGCTGGAGCGGATACGTGAGTTGCTTGTGACCGTTAGATGATGGAGCGCTAAGTGAAATCACACCGCGGATGAGATTTATTCCACGCTGAATTAGATCGGGACAACAGATAGGGCGGATTCGGGGGAAAAGGCGCAATTAGGAAGATGTGGTGAAGATCGCGACTCAGAAAACGCAGCGAGAACACATGCGAGAAGAATTCCGAGCTCCTTGTCGAAGCATCTTCTCGCTCAGCATCTCATGGTGGAGCGTCTGGTCGCCCATTAGATCAGACTTGATTTGGGGGATTTAACTGTTGCATCGTTTCCGACGATTGGTGATGCCAAAAATCCAGACAGTGGAACAAATCTCATTTAAAGCTTCACCCGTTTTATATAAACGAAAGCTATGAAAGTTTAGGAAATCATCACGCGAGGTTTAAACTTATCTGAAATTATTTTTATTGATCTACTCGGGGGTAAAAGCGACCCTCCGTACTTCACTCTCGTTTATTGGTCATCACATGCCCGGCTTTTAAATGCGCATCATGGTGACAAACGGCTTTTCAAAGTGTGAAGGGAACAATTTAAACCATTTCAACATGATTAGTGTGTTGCAAATGTGACCCGCTAGGTCTTCTCGTGAGATGTGATTTGCCCGCGTAGCCTTTGCTTTAATCGGAATGAGCTGAATCGAAGATGCTGGTGTGTTTCCGAGTCGTAGATATGGATAAATAGCGGTTCTCAGTATCTGTAAAGTGTGAAATGTGCAGGCTGGCTGATAACCTGTCGCGTGGTGGCAGTGTGACGAGATCCCGTGGATAATTAATGCGATCGAGACCTCACATCCAAGGGGGGGAGAGAGAGAGAGAGAGAGAGAGAGAGAGAGAGAGAGAGAGAGAGAGAGAGAGAAAGAGAGGGGTTGATGGACAGAGAGAGAGAGAGACAGTGTGTGTGTGTGTGTGTGTGTGTGAGAGAGAGAGAGAGAGAGAGAGAGAGAGAGACTCATCTCTGCATACAAGTGTTCTAAATATTAAAACCGTTCACAGTAATTACCTATAAATCCTCAAATGACTGACACATGCTGGTATATTTCCTTGTGAATGTAAACTAGAGCGCTTTAATTGAACAGTGAGTCTGAGACGTCTCCAATCCCCCCAAAGCTGCAGAACTAGAGCTTCGTGACTTCCATAGGTTGTGATTTAATGGTGTTCTTTGCATGTGGCTGTTAGACATGATTTGTCTGTTTCAGACCAGAAGGCCTTTTTACACTTGCACACTCTAATTTTACTGGTGCCGGGGAAAAAAAACACACGGTCAGATGACTAGAAAGCTTCTTTACACACACACACACACACACGCACACACACACACACACACGCATACACACACACACACACACACACACACACACACACACACACACACACACACACACATTGTACTTCTGACGTAGTTAGAATCCATTCTGTGAAGCCTGTCAATTTTAGATCTATGAGTCTGATTTTATTATTTTCTCCTAAATCATTTTTCATTGAGTTTCACGCTTCAATAATTCTTTTTCCGGTCTTCTTTTACTTTTGAGACGTGTTGAGACGGTGAATGAAGTGAAAGTGGAGATAATAAATGGTCTGACTCACAAATAATAGAATCATTTGTTCTCATTAACAGAGCAGAGGAGTGTGATACATGATTTCAAATGCTTAATTGTTTCCTTTAAATGATGTCGAGTCTAATTTCACAGAATATTCTTGTTCTCTCTACTACGTGTGTTGTTGTCATCTTATTTTATGTAGATTGACAATTGGGGTGGATGGAAAGAGGGAGAGAATGTAGACAACTATACGGTATGGATTGAAAGAGGGAGTCAGAGAAATGATGAATGGATGGAAATGGGAAGGATGGTGAGAATTAAAGAGAAATGGAAGGTAGAATGAGAAAGGGGGAGCAATAATGGATGGAGCGATGTGCATGTGGGAATGAAGAAATAAGTGTAGATGCAAATGGATGGATGGAGAAATTGATAGGGGGAGAGGAGATTGAGAGAGATACAATAATAGATGAATGGCAGAAAAAAAATAAGATTGATGGAGATTTTTGAAATAGAACTAGAAAAAAAGTTTTGATAGAAGGATGTTGGATTGAAAGAAGAGCGGATAGATGGATGTAATGAGAGACAAAAGCATGGATGGATGGATGGAGGATAAACAGAAACAGAGGAAGAAGATCGATGAATTAGAGAAAGAATTATTGATGACTGGTTGGTTGGTTGGATGTATTGAAAGAATGATATTAAGAGCAGCAAAAGGATTAAATGAAAGGATGGATGTAATGAGTGAGAAAGAAAAAAAGTGGATGGATTAGTGGATGCAAGAGTAATGATGGATAAAAAAGGAGAACAATGGAGAATATTGATAGATGGACGGTGGAATGAATGATTGTGTAAGAGACAGAAATGAATAAATTGATGGCAAGAGTGATGATGAATAAAAAGAAAGAGAGAAAAGAGAGTATTGGGAGATGGACGATTAGATGGAGAGAGAGAGAGAGAGAGAGAGAGAGAGAGAGAGAGAGAGAGAGAGAGAGAGAGAGAGAGAGAGAGAGAGAGAGGATAGATTGATGGCTGAAAGAGGATCTAAAGATAAAATGGTTGGATGGATGAATTGATGAATAAAATGAAAGAAAATTATAATGTGGATAGCGTGAACATTAGAGCAAGACAGAAATAATAGCCAGGTGAAGGATCAAAATGTTCAAGATTCCATTCTTGCGGATCCACGTCTGCTTTATATCTCACATACTCACAACCACGACCGTAACTGAGCACACATCACGCGCTGAGAAGCTTCCTGCCCGCGACTCACAATGTAAAAATCCAGCAATTTGCGCTCCGGCTGGGCTGAATGAGACTTTTAATTTGCCCGGGTGAGAGCAGGTGCCGCGCGGGTCACAAGTTCCCAGATGTCCGCGGTCAGATGGATGTTAGGAGCTACTGAGCAAAACGCATGTTTATGGTTGTTTGCGCGGAGCATGTTTGTGGCTTGTTATGCGGCGATTCGATAGCATTTTTGATCAATTGACAAATGGCAGGCAGCCCCCGGGTCGGAATTATGTCTCGTGGGAAATTTCGCGACCTCGGCAGAATGGATGCAATTACACCGTGGATTAGGTCCCTGTTTATTGACGAAGTCGTGAGATGGACATAACGCGTCTCAAACGCTTCTTTTGAAGGTAATATGTGCGCTGGGAGGGATGGGGGTCGGTCAGTCGGGTGGGACGTCAGTCAGCCGAGCGCGGTGCTGATGCTGCTGGCTATGCATCACCTTCGCTCCCGCCCGAAGCGGAATCGATCGCAGGTTGGACTGATCCAGGCTTTGCGTGAACGTTCACTCGCCGCGCATCACCGCTAGTTTTCCCTGGACGCTTCTGTCATCCCGCTTTTCTGTCGAGCCACTGTGCTTTAGTTATTCATTCTGAAAATCCCTTTCAAAGTTCTCACAGTGTATATTATATGTGTGTGTACAGAAACATGGGGAGAGAGGTAGAGAGTGAGACAATGAAATGGAGAGAGAGGAAGAAGAGGGAAAGGGAGAAAAAATGGAAGGTGCTTTAGTTATTCATTCTGAAAATCCCTTTCAAAGTTCTCACAGTGTATATTATATGTGTGTGTGTGTGTGTGTGTGTGTGTGTGTGTGTGTGTGTGTGTGTGTG
>MU204349.1:6267164-6295657 GCA_017309775.1 Paedocypris sp. Pulau Singkep
TCTCTCTCTCTCTCTCTCTCTCTCTCTCTCTCTCTCTCTCTCTCTCTCTCTCTCTCTCTCTCTCTCTCTCTCGCTCTATCGCTCTCTTCCTGTGTCTGTTAGTTCATCCATTATCTCTCTATTTGTCCACCATAGTATGTCTGTGTCTCTCTCTCTCTCTCTCTCTTCACCCTCTCTCTCTGTCTTTATTTCTGTTATTCCATCCATCATCTCACCATCCATTCGTCCACCATAGTCTTGTCTCTATCTTTCTCTTTCTCTCTCGCTGTCTTTTAGTCGATCTGTCCAAAGCACAACCCATTTTTTATGGTTGGAAAAGCCTTAAATTCCAATTCCTTAAACTCCAAACTTTGAGCAGATCTGTGGTTCTGCCACCTGCTTTTCTCCCAGTTCCAAAGTCACTTCACACTCATTTTTCCCAGAACATTCCTGGAGTTTCTTCGGAGAGGTGCTGCAGTTGGGCGATAAGCTTTGCTCTCCTCCACTTTTATTCCTCAGTCATTCCTTCCTGATGTCCCTAAGTCCTATCATCTCCTCCAGACAGTGAGCCTGTTCTTCTTCGCACTTTCTTTTCGCTTAATGGCTATAAAATCGTGCATTTCTCCAGCCGGATGTGACCGAAACATGATATTGCGATGCACAGCGTGTTCCTCCACCTCCAAAAGCCTCATGTTTCACATACTTTTTCATCTCAGGACATCGATTTCTCCTCGTATTTTTTCCTCTTCGAGTACAATTTAGACCAGGAATACCAGGCTCCTGACAAGCCTCTAGCTCGGGGGGATTGCTGGTGGTCCTAAAACTAAAAGCTCATTTGCTGCAAACATGGAAAATTCATTTGGTTGTGACATCCAGCAAACCGGAGATATAAATGGCCGCTGTGTTCAAACATCATCAGGTTTTGGGGAAACACTGCAATGTGACTGCTGATGTGATTTTACACCGTCCGAATGCATCAATATTGCAACAATGAAGGTGGAACCCGGCTTTAGTCGATGTTGGCGTACCATCAAAGCGAGTTGGGGTATGAGGCAAACCAGGTGAGAAACGGCACATCAGCACAAAGCGAGTCAACATTAGACCAGATCCTCTTTAAGAGCAGTAATGAAAGAGTCGGGCGAGTGTTTCCTGACACTGCTGTACTCCACAGGGTGTGTGATCCTTACTTACACACCAGCCTGCTTTACACATCAGCGCCGTGTGACTTTCATTAAAACCTGGGGCTTTTGTTCATCATCATCAGCTTTCACTGAGCATTCACTCGAGGAGCAGTGAACACCTTGTGTGACTAGTGAGCAAAAGAGATGTTGCTTTTCTAGTGCTGTAAATGGACTTTGTTACTTTAAGTATTTTGGCTACTTTGTACTCATGATTGAGTATCTGTACTCTTTACTACATTTCAATAGGCCGTTACTCGTTACATTGTGATTGTGACTGACAGATTGGCATACTGACTTTTTGATCTTTTTAATCTATTTTGTTGTGCCTTTTTGAAACATTGCATGTGAGGCAAATGCAGAAAAAATGAGGGAAGTAGGGTTTGTGTGAGATACAATACGATGATTTGGAAGTTGACCAATCAGAAGTGTTAGAAATGACAGAAAGCCGCTTTTTAAAGAAATAAATAAAGGTCTCACTTACCCATCAGCCTTGAGAATTTACTACACAATGTCTAGAAAAGGTTTTGCTTTTACAAGATTTCAAAGATGCTTGTTATTAAATGTCACGCAGGTTGAACTTTTCCTCATCCGCGTAACTGTTTTGGGACGGCGCTGTCCAGGGTGCTGAACTCAGCCCTATTTTTAGCAGAATAGGAGCGAGCTTCCGAGCGTTGCCGGAATGGTTGGGTTTATGTTATGGTGTGACATAAAAGAGAAGCACGGCTGGGACTCTCTCCATTCTGCTCTCTCCACGAGCACTGGCACTAAAATTAACAATCCAGTAAATAAAAGAGCAGCCCAGGTGTTTGGCAAGCAAACCACTGACTCGAGGGTTTGCTCTTTGTTTTATTATTATGTAGTCCAAACCTCTTAAGCTACTTTGGCACAATGACACAATGTTGAGGTTTTCAAGTAATATAATGATAAAATTGAATTGAATAATTGCCTGGGCCCACGGTAAGTGGAGGTGGATGGGTGGATAGAAGGGTGGATGGATGGATGGATAGATGAATAATTATCCAATTTGATCATATTACTGTATGTGTTTTCTTTTCTGATTGTATACATACATGCATGTAAATGTGAATATATCGTAAACTCTAAATATCTCGCTGAGTTGTGACCAGATAAGTGTCTCTTAACCATCTAATGTGTCTTGAAGTCCACCGTGTCAGACAACCAGCTAAAAGCAGAGATTATTCTCTCTGACACAGGACAAAGACAAATGCACAACAAACACCCAGCAGTCAAGGACAGTATATATTGCTTTCACTTCATCACTGTCACATGTCTTACTTTAGTGGGAATAGTTTGGGTGCAGGACTTTTTTTTCTGGGAAAATAGATTATTGACAACCCTAAATTAAACCTGATGAAGGGTCTTGCTGTGCTACACATACACACACACACACACACACACACACGTGTGTGTGGTGAGAGAGGGTGAAAAAGAAGGGAAAGAGGGAGATAAAGAGCACAAGAAAGAAAAGAAAAGTGGGAGAGATGTGAAGGGGAAAGGAAGAACAAAGGGGAGAGGGATGGTGAAAAAAATGGAGAGGGAGAAAAAGGGAGATGAAAAGGAAATAAAGAGAAAGTGTGAGAGGGAGGGCAAGAACAAATGGAGAGAGGGAGAGAAAGAGAGAGAAAGATGAAAATAAAGAGCAAAAGAGGAAAGAAAGAGTGTGAGAAGGAGGGCGAGTAAAATGGACAGAGAAAGGGAAAGATGGAGATAGAGAAAATAAAGAGCAAGAGTGGGAGCGAGAATGTGGAGGAAGAGAAAAGATGAAGAGGAAAGGCGAGAAAAGAAAGAAGAGGGAAATAAAAGATGAGAGGGAGAAAGATGGAGAAAAGGAGTGTGTGTGTGTGTGTGTGTGTTGTCATTTATCATTGAGCACACTGAACTGCACGGCTTTGATCTGATACGTGCTATAGTTAAGTGGCATTTTTAGTCTGATGCAGAAGACGAGATGTAATCTTTCTCTCTAATCTGGTTCTGTGCGTCCCGGAGGCTAAAGGAACCCTCGCCTGCTTCTCACCAGCCTTAACTCACTGAGGTTTTCATCTCCGCCCCATCACCTCACAGCAGGAGCGTATTCCCATCAGACGTCCCAGACGCGGATTATCTGCAAAACAATACCAATATTCCTCAACACTTCCGGTCACAACACGGAAAGGTGTGCTAGATCAGATGAGAAACGCCGACAAATCAGGATCTGTGACTAAACGTCTGATGTAGAACAGTGAGATCCCGTCTTCCCGAAACGTATCGATCCGCGCTGTGATGAGGAGATTCCAAGAAAAAAATGCATTAGAGGAAAATCTCTCACAGGACTCGGGAGAAATCGGTGTTCTTTGCGGGTTGATAAGACTCTGTAATTTAGTCGGCGCTTCAATGGCGGCTTGAGGGAGTCTCCCAGGGCATGCTGGGAAACATCTGCCAGAAGGAGACAAAGGCTTGGTGGTGGCTCGGCTTGGCTGGGGAATGGCAACCCTCCATCGATCGGCCGTTAATCGCCAGTCGCTGATTATTAATTTGTTTTTTTCGCGGCGCTCTGTTATTTATCGACTGCTTGTTAGAACATCTCCGCTTGAGGAATTGGAACATCAAGGCCAATTGTAATTTCTTCACGTTGTGTTTTACTACGAGCGCCCGCGGATCCGTCCCGGGGTTTGATTTATGTCCCAGTGATCATCATGCCTGCTGGAGATCCATATTTCATTAATCAAATGTGTTCCATCAGGCTGGCCACCGGGGGACGCCGCGTCGTGTCACTCGCCGTAAATCCCACATTACGTTTTTCTCGCGGGCGACATCGACGTCCCGTGAGGGCTTTTAAAATAAAAACACTGGTGAGTAAACAGCCAGGGTCGTTGGGGTTACAGTCGGTACAAAATAAAAGTATCATAGTTTTTTCTTTTTCTTTTTTACTTGGTAACTTTTATGCTAACTTGGGAATTGTATGCGTTGGTAACTTAACAATATACAAGTTTAAGTTCAGTGCATTTGTTGGGAGCTTTTCACAACTGTCAAGTGTTTGCGTGATACTATTCACATTGTTATTACAGTGTTTTGCTAAAAAAAACAATTACTGGTTAGTTAATGCATGGTAAACACAATAACAGTTCGGTATAATTTAAATAAAGCCTGATGGTTGTTTTCTTTTTTACTTGTTACCTTTATACTAACTTAATAAGTGTATACGTTAGTCACTTAACAATATACAGCACACACACACAACTATGAAAAGGGTTTGCATGATACAATTTGCATTGTTATTATAGTATTTTGCTAATAAAAGCAATTATTGGTTAGTTAATGCATGATAAACACCATAACAGTTGGGTTTAATTTAAATAATGCCTGATGGGTTTTTTATTTTTTACTGGTTAATTTTTATACTTAATAATTGTATACATTAGTAACTATAAAAGGAACAACAAGTTTGTGATACAATAAACATTGTTTGTGGTGACAGTTGAGTATATTTTAAATAAAGCCTGGTGTATATTTTTTTCTTTTTTACTTTTTTAACTTTTTAACTTTTTAACTTTTATTCAAGCTTAATTGTGCTAATATAAACTAATATAAAAATACAGTTCTGCATTTCAATTTAAATAGAGTAACAGTTGGCAATTTGTAACTACAGTAACCGACGTAGCTATATTTATAGTTACTTAATAAGTTCCTGCATTAGCTTAAGCCCACACACACACATAAAAAATAAAACTGAAACATCTTCTTTCAAAGAATTAGTTTGTACAGCACATTAATATTTCTTGATATTCGTCACTCCTGTCAAAACGTTATTACACATTACATTCCCAGGCTAATTATAGTAAATGCTGTCAACTGTGTGTGTGTTTATACAGTACACACACACACACACACACACTTAAGTGAAGCTACATGTAGTGTGATTTGAGGTGGCGCTCGTGTGAAGCCCCCGTGGCCCCCGGCAGCACAAAGAACAAGCTTAACAAGTGGAAGTGCAGCTGAGTCCCAGCACTGCCTCCGCTCCATCATCTTACTGACCTGGATTCCCCCTCCGCCTTGTTTCCCCCGCTCTACTGTTGCTTTAACACGCTTGCTTTCATTAAGAGTCACCGTGAGTCTTTGTTCCATCTGTTGTTGCTCCTCGCCATTATTTTGCTGTTGTCTGTCCTCACACTGACCACTGCAGACGTGATGTGACAAATCAAGTGACCTTCTCCTCTTCCACAGACGTGACCACGACCATTTCCACAACTCACGTGGCATTTGTTGTTTCGCTTCACATTCAGTTTGAAGATTATTTATTCACGGTAGTTTACTTTTTTATAATCTAGGACCTTCGCATATCTCATGGGGCTTTAGAACTTACGTATTTTATTATTGAATAATCACATAAATGAACACATTTTTCCTTTTTATGTACCATTTACTTGTTTATGTTAAATTGATAGCAATTTACTTGAGCTTAAAATGCAATTTACAAAAAAAGCAAAACAAGATGCTTACTGATAACTGGATTTTCATTTACAAATGTATACAGTATTGATGTTCTATAGAATAAATTGCACAGAAATGTCTTATTTTGTAGTTTGTGTTCAAACGAAAAAGCTCTGAGTTTCAATGACCTTCTTGAGTTATTCATGCAATTTTGATGGGATTAGAATGCAAAAATAAACAGTTAAGTAAATAAATGAATTACTCAAGCAATCCAAAAATATATATTAAAAACAAAAACTTTATATTTCTGCATTTTTCAGTAGGTGTTAATTAGATCAAATCCATATTACTGGATCCATTATATTTTCCATATTTATTATAGTGTAGTGGGTCGTGTGGTACCTTTCCTCGCTCTTGTTTGCATCTTCTGCGCAGAATCATTATCGTTGCCAGAGTTGCCGACAGTGTTCATACTCATGGCAGTATTTACATGTTTATCCTTCGGAGTTAAAGACAAGACACTAATTTCACATCTCTCTCTCTCTCACACACACACACACACACACACACACATATGAACTCAGCGATAAAGCACAAAGACGGTATATGAAGCTGAAGTGTAAGCGGGGATCATTTGTAAACCCTGCATATGCTGCTTGTTGATTCTCCATGTTGGAGCAGCTGACAGATTGTCATCTCAATGACAGAGCTTCATTTATCAAGCTAATGTTTTCAGAGCCTTGGGGGGATGGCACGCGCTTCCGGAAATATGTTCTGTTCTGTTTGTGTCTTGATGGAGCTTTGAGCAAACGGAGAAAATGCACACAAACAATTATTTCTTTCCCATTTCGGTTGTAGTGTTTCAGTCGTTTTGACAGAGAGAGAGAATAGAAATACTGAGAGAGGGAGAGAAGAGATTGAAGTATGAGAGAGAGCGAGAGATAGAGGTGAGATGAACAACATGAGTGCGATAGAGGGAGAGAGAAAGATAGAACGATAGATAGAAAGAGAAAGAAAGGAGATGACTTGGATAGACCTGGATGAATGCATAGATGAGAGAGTGAGAGATGATATAATTGAGAGAGAGAGAGAGGGAGATGTAAAGAGCAAGAGAAAGAAAGGGAACGGAGACAGTGACAGAAAGAGGTAGAGTAGTGAGAGATGGATAGAGTGGAGACAGAGAAAGTTAGAGAGAACGGGAGAGAGAGAGTCGGATGGATGGATGGATGGATGGATGGATGGATAGATAGATAGATAGATATATAGATAGATAGATAGATAGATAGATAGATAGATAGATAGATAGATAGATAGATAGATAGATAGATAGATAGATAGATAGATAGATAGATAGATAGATTGAAAGATGTTAACATTTAGAGAGAAAGAGGGAAAGAGAGACTCAACCATTCCCACACTCAACACTCACAGACTTTGACCTCATTTTTTTGCCTTACAATGTGTTTTGTATTATATGAGATTTAATTAAAAGCAGAATGCGATAATCGTAAGAATATGTTTCTCTTTGACTAACCAATCAGACGACGGAAAACTGCTGATGTGCCACCCTGGAGGTTTTATTGCCAAAAATCTGATTGGTTAACAAGAAACAGACTGGTTGCTATAGAGATTGCGCAACATCAAACAGCACTACTGATTTGGAGCCTTAGGCAGAATTAATTTGCATAGCAACACACAAAGGCTGAATCTGATTGGACAGAAATCTTTTGTTTTTACCGACTTATACTACAAACAGTGAAGTTAAGTGACGCTATTAAACCTAGGACAATATTGTTGAGAGTTTATGTTTACAATAATTAAAGTTGTTAGTCACAGTCACTAAAAATTGCTCGCATACAGAAAATACATCATTCTGCATCGGTGTTGTGACGCGCTGGTTGACGTTGGGCTGGTGATTCAGTCTATCCCGCGGTTCTCCTCTGGCGTATGCTCGCGGATTAGCAGCATCTCGCTATTTCAAATCCGTAATTTGTTTTCTGCTTGGCACCACGGAGGCTTCAGTAGAGATTTACAAGCTAAAAAACGTCTAACGGCAAGAAAGAACCGAGTTTGAGACCTGGTCTGGTTTGGTAAGGTTAACTCTGAAAAGCAACACATACTTTTACTCCGAGTCGATTGATGGTGTCACGTAATTTATTCAGTGGTGGCTTAGACAAAAAGATTTATAATATGCAGAATCAAAATTTGGCCTTTAAAATTTCATTTTATATTGTGTCCGCTATAGCTGATGTTCCGTTATAGGTGAATCTGTCAAATCAGATGCCATTTCTAAAAGCAACATAGCGAAGATTAGTCCGTTATAACAGGATTTTGACTTTTTGTACTTATTTACAATACACACTCCATTTTGTCTGTTCTATCCATCGTGAGATAATCTAACAGCGTCCTAGAAGTTTAATTGTCTGTTAAAAGCAGGTTCATTATAGCAGGATATTATTTAACCTTTTTTAGCATTCATTTTTATTGTATGCATATATGCAAATGTTGTCTGTTATATATAAAGCCACCTACTCAATCAATTGTTTGTCCGTTATACCCAGTGTTCCATTATAAGTGAGTCCGTTATATCAGTTGTCTTTTTTTACCAACGGTGTAGGAGAGATTTTGTTGTCTCACTGTTTTTAAGTGCAGAGAAAAGAAAAATTCTCCTCCACTGTAGATGTTTCATTATCAGCGAGTCCTAATCTAGCGCTAACGTGATTTTTCTTTGCTTTTCTTTATTAAGCAAAGCGTCTGAATTTTGTCCGTTTTAATTAAACCAACAATATTTTAGACATTTGTTTTTTTGTCCACTTTAGCCAATGATCCAGTAAGCCATAGATATCTTATTTAACTGCAATGAGTCCATTATAACAGAATTGAACAGCATATGGGTCAATGCTACGTAGTACAATTTTCCTTGAGTTCAGAACAATTCAAACGCACCGTGACGTTTCCTGCGCATAATATTCGCTGACACAATAATAGCGACCGGTGAAGTCAGAAGCCTTTGGTTTTGCACTGGTGCATCATCAAACAACACGGTTTCCTTTTATTTCATCACACGCTCCCTTACCACCAATCCCATGGATCTCCACAGTCCACTAAATCCCACCGTTTTATGGCCGAACATGGCAGAGCTGACAGCCCACCACTTTGACTTTCATTAAATCTCAAACCGAATAAAAAAAAAATCACTTCCAATTAATCCCGCTGGTTAATTAACTGCTAAAGCATATTTCAGAGACCCAGGAGGGACCTTCGGGGAAACGGACGAAACAACTAAACCGCGGTTGATCCTATTCCTCATCGAGCAGAGATTTTCTCAATTACGCTCTCTATTAGTGTTGTTTTAATTGTTAATTATGTTTCAACTGCGTGGAAATTACAACACCGACGTGCCCACTCGCCAAAATACCTGCGCCTCTTTTGTTTCGTTTTATGAAATGACGGCCTTTCACCACGAGCTTTATCAGAGAGCCATGTTGGGTCATTGATCCTTTGGGTCCTGGAAGGGTCCGACCTGCCCTTTCTGAGGCTTATCAGGGGCAATCTGCCAGCCACTTCTATCACTTTTGGAGGAGAAAGCTCTTAAGACTCCGCTAAAGCTTTGGGACAGAGCATAATTATTCATGAAGGTGACCACACTGGGGTCCCAAAATGCCTCGGGCTCATTTCCACTCGGCCTATAGGAGGTGGTGATTCCCCGGGTGGCCACTAGGGGAGCCGGAATAGATTTCTCCCTTGGCATGGCTCCTTAAAATGTTGTCAAGGCTTGACAGTGGTGCTGGCGTGGGTAGTTAAGTCAAATAAAGCCCCCTCTCCCCATCCTCCTGCTTTTGTCCTCAATATGAAATGTCAAAGTGAAATTTTATGTCCGGCTTTTTTTTTGTTCCACGCGGTTTTAAAGTGGGAACCGACTGGAGAGAAAAGCCTTTGATACGTCTATAATTGGCACAGTGACTTGAGCGAAATGCCAAACTCCTCAGAAGACGGATGAATTCACTGGGTTAAACACCTCCAGTCTTTGATCAGGAGTGTTGGGAACGAGTTGGAGTGAAGAACATCTCACTTTAAATGAGATCCACCTCTTGATACCCAAAACGTCCAGTGTCGGTGTTATTTATCGTTTTTATTATTGAGTATTTCTTCTTCCAGACACTCGCACATATTTCAGCACTTGTTAGGAATTGTAGAGTTTTAAGTAATTAGTAAGACGCGTTTTTAAGGTGTCAGTAGCACTTCAGACAATTACGCGACTACAGCTTGTTAGCGAAGTGTGAAGCTCATTACACGGAACGCGCACATGAAGCAAGTGCCGCAAAATTGGCTCTCGAGCATTGTCGTAAACTATTTATGGAAAGGCGTCTTTTTTTTTCTTCTTCTGACAACAACACCACCCAACACAAAGAAGCCAAGCAAGCTAACAAAACCCAGATGGGAACAAAGCAGAAATCGGGGAGAGACATAAAGAAAACCCACCAGCATGACAGCAGGGACATAGATGGTATCTGAGATCTTCTCCTCCCACATATGACACACATAAATGATGCTTCCGGCACAATCCCGGCTCATCCCAGTTCCATTCTGCATGGGTGCTGGAGAGAAGCGATCTGATGAATATGAAAGGCGTCTGGAGGAGAAGCCAGGGGTCCGCGATGCTATCTGGGCCTGGTGAAGTGCTGGTGCGTCTCCCGTATCTCTCCAGGATCTGGATCGGTGTGATACACAAATTGGCGTTCCGTGTTGCTCCACACTTAAGGCTCTCGGCGAGCTTCTGGAACAATCTGTGGCGTGTTTGACTATCATTACTAGAACCAGGGCCTGGGAAGCTTTTGGAGGTGTAAAGTAGTTTCATTTCCTGCCTTGTCGCTTTCAATAATCTATTCGCAGCCCAGTCAATGTGAGTGAAAGTTGCGCTTCTAATCGCTTTGCGCCTCGCACGCCGAATTTCCAAACAGTCTAAACCTGAGGAGGTTTCTGGGTAGATTTGCTAGTGTATTTGTCCTTTCATGGTCACATAGTATGGAAGAGTAATATAATGACCATACTTTAAAAAAAAAAATTATAAATACTAATCCATTGACCTTTTGTTTATATTTCTAACTATATGTTTGCATTATTTCAAAGTAAACAAGGCATGATGACGTTTTTACGTTATATTAACCTGCTTTATTTTAATTTTACAATGATATTTAATTTTTTTTACCTTAATTTAACGTGAGAATATCTTATTTTACATTTATTTAATGTTAAAGCAATGTAATTAACTTAATATTGTTTCATTTTTTGACCTTATTTTACACTACTTTAATGCAAGAATAATGTAATGACCTTATGTATACAACTTTACCTTATTTTACATAAATTTAAGGTAAGAATAATGTAGTTGACTTAATTTCGCACAATAAATAGTATAATGTATTTATGCAATATATAGTAACGCAGTAGTATTTAGTAAGCAATTATATAGTATGATTAGTATAATACATTATAAAGTAATATATAAATGTAATATTTGCCCTTATTATTATTTATTATTTTATATTATTTAATGTAAGAATAATGCAATTACTTTGTTTACAATATGACCTTATTTTTACATACATTTAATGTTATGATGCAAATGGCCCATTTTGTCCTTTTCCGGGCCACATGGAGATGGAGTGAAATCGAACACACGTTAGCTTCTACACGTCTAGTGCTTCACTTCTGTTCACAAACAATTTGATTTGCAATCTGAATCCGGTTTGTAAACTCTGCTCTGATTTGACGATCTAGGAAAGTACTTTTAAACAAATAATTGTATTTCTCCACAATTTAGTTTTGTTTTTCACAGCTGCGGAAGTTTGTAAGTTTCCCCCAACTTTTCCATCACTTTGTGTCTTAATATTGTGATTGATGATTTGTTGATTAACGTATATAAAGGATAATTTGCAGGACGTAACTATCGCCAATTAAAAGTGACTAATGTAGTATTACCAAAAAATTTTACCATGAAGGCGTTTACTTTTCGGCTTAAATTTGTCTTTCCTAAGCTCCGAGTGGCATCAGCAACACATTGGCTGTGATTGGAATTCCAGAGAAAGCTTGACGCGGATTCTACGCTCATTTATTAGCATCAGCATTCAGGTTGAAATCCAAAATCCGCTTTCTGCGATTCATTACGCTTGGGTTTTTTCTCGCTTTATAGGTCTTTTGCTTTTCGGAAGATGAGTGAAACACGTGGCGCTGTTGGCATCATTATGACATAAAACGCACGGTCATGCTTGAAAATGGAGTGGCGGTGATTTAGTTAGCCCGAGGTTGTTTCTGATTGGCCACGCTGGGAGATAAGTCTGGCTTCTCCAACACCGCGTGCGTACGTCCGCCGTCTTCTCTCGTCGCCTGGCATCTTCACACATGGTTTGAAAAAGATGAGATGTCGCAAGTTTCTTCCACTCAATTTAATAAGAGGCTTTTTGCAAGATGGCCGCCTTTGTTGTGAAAGACCTTGAGTGATAAATGTAGTAAAGACGGTTCATTTTAAATGGTTAAAACACGAGCGACTTGGCCACGGGTTTCCAGCATGTAGGTTAGGTTGCATAAGTTGGCTTAGTGGAACAAAACGATGCCTGCAAACGCCTGTTTTCAAACACAAAAGCGCTTTTCAGAAAAAGAGTTGGAAAGAGTTGTGTGAGAACTATGAGTCTTGAGACATCAACAGGCATATTTTAAAGTGTAATGTTGACAGATCAGATGAGTTTTATTGTTGGATCTGGGGGGGAAATGGAAATTATCTGCCATCTTCTCTAGTTAGAACCATTTCTGGCTCTTTTTTTATGGTTTGTGGGCTCCGGAAGCTTCTGTTGTCGTCAAGCTATCGACGTTAGCGTTTCATCAACCAGTGTTGCGTGTCACGCTTTACAGTTTTTGTTTACGGTATTAAAATATTCTCGCTCTCTTCGCTCTGGGCTATTAGCGTACGTAAGACACAATGCGCTGTGTGTAATCTTCTGATTAAAATAATTACGACCACAATGAGACAGAATCAATAAAACCGTTAATCCTATTGTGTGTGTGTTTTAAAATGATGGTTAAATAATCAACATAAAAGCACGAAGAACTAGTGAAAAAAACGCTACTTGCTGTGTGTTACTTTAAACACAGGAAGCTGTTGTGAAGGATTGAATAAATCTCTACGCGCTTTTACATACATTTATTCAACGCATTAAAATACATTGCGGCGCATTAAAATCAGCTGGTGTTTTTCTTGGAATTGAACCCAGTGTATTTGTTGTCGCAAACCTTAATCATTGACGCACCAATCTGTAGATGATACACTGGTACATATTCCAGCTAATTTACAATAATTCACACTATTAACTACAACATAATTATCATAAACACAATTTAAAGGGCAGCAGCCGTGTAGATTTAATCAATGTATTTATGTTTATTTGTTAATCTAATTTTTTTCTAAAAGGTTTGCGTGGAGAGGGGGACTTCTATTTTGAAAAGCAATAGGGCATGGCATGTCAATTATTTCCAGTTTTCTCAACTTCTTAAACTTGTTAAAATTCCACGTCAAACCACTTAATGCTTAAAAATAATAGTCTAAAAAGTTTGATTATACTATGATTATATAATATATAAAAATATTTCGATGTGCTTTTATAATTGCTGATTTCAAAAATAGGTTGAACTCTTCAAGAAGGTCATGAGTAAAGAACCTTTACCGATGTGCCGATGTCAAACCATTGGTAAATTTCCATCTCTCTGGCGGAAATTACCAGAAATGGCAACTAATTGGACTCTTTTTTTACAACAAGCACAAAATTCACTTCTTCACCTCTTACGTTGCCATCTAATCCTGTGTGAGGTTAATAAATCTGTCACATTTTTTCCCGCTCTTACTATTTTTTTCATTAGACTTGAGTCTAATGGGCATCGTCACCATAGTAACTGGCTGTTGTGAATGTTTCCATCTCACGTGGGAATAATTCTCCTTATGACACTCGGCCTTCTTAATTTTTAAACGTCTTTAAAAAATCATTAACACATACGTTGATCCCAATAATCAGCGGATTAGGATTAGTCCTCTTAAAAACTGCCTTTGATTCAATGGTTTTTCACTTTTACTGTTTAAAAAACAACAATTTTTTCTTTTGTTTCTGCGTACCGCAAAAAGTAATTTTTCAAAATTTTTTCAAGAGTGCTGTAGAGGGCAGCGTTGTGTGTCAGCGAGGCAGGTGAAAGGTCTTGTGTTGTGTCAGTCTAAGACCCTCTTCCCTGTTTGTACTCCCACTCGGCCCATGGTAAAATGGTGCTAATGCGAAGTAGGCTGAGAAGAAACATTAGCATATAATCTGCATGACCTAAAGTAGGTGGACACCCACTTTTCATTAATAGGCTTCGGTTTGTTTTATCTAAATAATTCATGCATGACACAATTTGAACTAAGCAATGCGTTTGTAGTGCTACGTTTAGATTTTCGCCGTTTCGCCGAGGTAAATCAACAACGTTTCACTGACGGTCTGAAAATGCTGATCTGCTATGGAATCGGTAGTGCCAAATATCGTACATTTTTATGAAACGAACAAATTTGCTTCACATTTACGTTTGGTTTTTTTATATTTCGCTTGCACTTGAGTCACTTTTTCTGTATTTTGTATTTTTCTCTCTATTGTATTTTTATCTTTTATATTTGTATTAATATTTTATGTTGTATATGTATCCTGTATTCTGCTCCCTTATTGTATTTTTATCTTTTGTATTTTATTCATTTTTTTCTTTTCTCTATTTTTTTTGTATTTTATCGCTTTTATCCCTTAGTTATTTTTTTGTTACATACCCCCCCACACACACACACACACACTATGTTTACATGCCGGATGAAAATACATTTCACTTAATTATGAACCATAAATGAATCATAAAACTCAATTATGATTTGGCACCATCCGAGTTCAGATGCTATTTTTACACTCGGTCTTGAGTCGGTCGACCACCTAAAAACGTCGAAAGCCTCTACATTCATGAGAAAAGCTGTATGGAAATGAAGGCCGTTGTGATGGAGCGTCGTCTTTTTGTCAAATCCCACTCATTCAAAGCGGCGCTCAGACTAAAAGATCACCCGTATCAGCGATGGCCCACTGTGACAGACCCTTCCTGACAGCCCGGCTCTTCTGCGAGCAGCTGTGATCCTCCGTAGGTTAGTCACTGTAATGAAGCGCCAGGCACGGCTGTATGGCATGTCAGGAAGACTTCAGGCGCTCGGCTGTGTCCTCGCTGGTGCCACGGGCTTGATGTTCTCCTGGAACGGTCCTTGAGGCACCAGTAGATCTTCTTTGATGAATGGGCCGTGATATGGAGAACGGGATTTCACCTGATGTTTGGGTGTGTAATCGCGCTCTCGGGTAGGTTGTAGACGGGCTGTACTGCAGGGTGTCTGTAACCTCATTTCAAAACGGTTTGTCCAACTCTCCCGCCTACTATCACGACATTGCTTTTTCTCTCAGCGGGGTTCTGCCATTTGCCAGGCGTTCCCCGGATGCATCAGTAATTGACCAGGATCAGAAGAGTAAACGCAATTGGACTGAAACGCTCAGAAATGGCTCCTTTGAAATAGCCAGATAAATATTAGCTGGATACGGTCACAAACCTCCAGTGCTTTTATTTGTCCACAAGTATTGTGTTTCCACAGTTTTCTGCGCGGAAATTACTACGCTGGCCGCCTGTGAGCAATACTGGGCACTTTTGGGACTTTTGGAAGTTTCCCAGGTCTTGCATTGTCTTCCAGATTTAATTCTGTTGTTTAGGGGTTTGAATCTAGAGGGCTAGAATCTTTACAATCTATTATTTTTGCCTGGTTTGTACAACAATTATAATGACTTTTACGCTCAAGTTCTGTATTCAATCAGAAACTAAAGACGAACAAATCTTGTATCTCCGTTTCCATAACTTACAGAACATTTTGCGCCAAATTATTTACATCTATTTGGTCGTACCATTAACTAGTCTGAGGTTTTGTCCTTTCAAAACCAAACTAGTTTCATATGAATAATTATGTTTGTATTCAAAAAAGCTTTGGAATTGTAACAATCTGGGCACAGAGTGATGTTCCCTCCCAGTAAAGAGGAGCCGAGTTTGAGGCCTAAGCTCTTTTTGTCTTGATCAGACTAGTTTTGATGGTAATTAGGTGGTGAACATCTACTAATGTGCATGATTAGATGGTGAACATCTCTTAAACACCTACTAATGTGTGTGATTAGATGAACGTGTGTCTGCAGCTCGTAATCCTGACTTTGGCTCAGAGATGCTGTGATTGGCTCCAGCTCCTCATGACCTAGAAAAAGTGGCTTGGATGGATAGAAGTGTGTTGATGCAAGTAGTTCAGACTTTGTCTTGGAACTCAATCGTAAGAAGTTCCAAAGTGTCTCCACTGCACGTCTGCATGTTTCATCCTTCCAGATCTGACATTTGGAATCAACTGGTTGGGAATGACTTGCCTGAACTAGAGGAGGTAATTACGACGTATTCAAAGCAGGAAATGTGATGGCTTGTTCGCTTTGGTCCAGACTAAATAAATATCAGCTTAGGCTTTGGTGCCGTTCACTTCGGGCCCAAAATTGCAAAGACAACTCTGCTCTACAATTGGTTTGTGCCTTCACCTCACGCGAACCCTAGCAGAATTGGGTGCACCAGAACGTGATTGTTATGTAGACACCAGCAGAAAAGGTCCAAAAGTGGATTGTTTCACTCGCGAAACAAGGCAAGTGTGAACATACCCTTACACATGCTTGACATGATGGGAATTTGAAGGCACTCGATTCTCATAGAGATCTCTGCCTACACACCAATACCCCCCATTTCACATTTCAGGCTTTTGCAGACTGAATGCTGATGCCGCTGTGTGGAAATTGAATGTGGTTCTTTTTTTTTTTTACCATGGAGGCTTGACGGAATGACTCACTCATGAATGTACAAGTAACAATTTCCTCCCCCCATTTTGTCTTCTCTTATTCAAGTGTGTCTTCCACAGCCACAGATACATAATAAGCATTTTAGTTCTACAGTCAACACAGCTGCTGTGAAGAGCGTCTCACCTTGGATGTCTTTCATCAAGTTTTCTGTTGTCGCTGAAATGGCTGACAGCAACGCTACCCAAAGCAACTAAGCAGTTTAGTCGCTTTGACCCCGTTAAATATTTTAAATTATGTAATCTCAGTCTGATGTACTTGTTTGCCTAAGGAAAATGTGAGTGGCTCTTGTACTTGCCTACTGGAGTTTAATGGCGCAAAGCCTTTGAGGATAGGAACTGAGGGTGTAATTTTTTTTTCTTACTTCCACATATAGAGCAAATTTCACACCAGGGCTTTTCCTTCATTGGATCCGAGGTCAGGAAGGGATAGTGGGGAGAGAGGGGAACAAATCTAATGCAGTCGGTGGGAAAGTAGCGTCAGGCAGGGGTGAAAGAGAAGATATGAAGTCCTTCCTACTACAAGCCATTACCGTGTTTTACCGCAGCTGTGGCCTTCACATTCTATCGTTTCTATACGCAAGCGCTCTACAATAAAACCTATTGAAACCACCAAACCTTGAAGAGTTTTGGGAAGTCATTTTGAATGGGAAATTTTTCGTGTTTTTAATGGTTATATTCAGAGATCTCTTCAGGTTAGCATCCGGCTTAACTTGAGTTGTGTTGATATTTCTCAAAGTTGTTCATTTAACAGCTTTGGATTGTAATACAGAGACGTCTATACACTCCAACTTACGCCTTCCGCAAGACGTTATCAAATAGAGAACTTTGTTAGCTTATGTCGTGCTAGCTGAAAGAATAGCAAGTGATGTTAGCGTTAGGTCTGTGTTAGATTCCCAACAAAGTTTGTTTGATGGATAACTTATTACAAAAAAGCGTCTTTGAACAAATCAGGCCAAACATATTTAGCTTCTTTTACATGTTATATCACACAGACGTTGGAGTTGGAGTAACATTTTATTGATTTCATTTACTCGTGCTGGTTTATTTTTGGGAAGACGTTGTTAGCGGACTAGTTGTAGCAATACCAACTTAGTGCTCTCTGTGTCTGAGAGGACAGAGCGATTACTGGGTCTGAGCGATACTTTTGAAGACGTAGTCGAGCAGAAAATGAGAAGAGGAAAATGACAAAACAGAGGTGAAGGAAGGGCAAGAGAACGGCTGGAGTGAAGTATAATCTGCTGTTTGGAATGAGGTGAGAGTCTTAACTGAAGTGTGTGTGTGTGTGTGTGTGTGTGTGTGTGTGTGTGTGTGTGTGTGTGTTTGGCTTAGTATATACGTAGGATCACATTTATCTTTGCTTCCAAAAAAATGTACTTACTGTAACAGCATTATTACTGTTATTTATTACAGTAATTAATTATACATGAGCAATACATACTTTAGTTTTTTAGTATTTTAGGATACTAACATTTCTTATCTCTCTTTTTGTACTGTTTAGGTTAATGTTCTGTACCATCTGTTGTATGTAGGAATAGTGATTCAATGTAGTTATCTCAGTAATCATCTCATGCATTAGTCAATAGCCATTCTGTGTGTGTGTGTGTGTGTGTGTGTGTGTGTGTGTGTGTGTGCGCACTGAGCATTCGAGAGCCAGCTGAAGGCAGGTGCATTGGGTGATTAGTGTGTGTTGGTGGTGGGAGACGGCCGTGGGCTTCTGCTCTGGTTATTAGAAGAATGTGGACAACCAGGATCGATCTGCTCCTCCAAGATGCTCGACATGTTACTGATGCTCCCTTAATTAATCCTCATCACCTTGTGCAAAACACACACACACACACACACACACACACACACACACACACACACACACACACACACACACACACACACACTGGGAAAGAAAGTGTTTACAATATTGGGGCCAAATTTGACTTGATGACTTGAGAGAGTTGATGATATGAAATAAAAAAAGAAAAAAAAAACAATAAGTGGTTGATTTTTTTTAGTATATGCAATTTGTGGCCAGTTTTGTCATCGTTTTGGCCACAGGTTAGGCATCACCCGATTCAGTGAAACTAGAAATTACACACAGACATTTTTCCAGGAATAACACACGTTCACATTCCTGGTTTCAGACCAAATAAGATGACTTATATGTTTTACGTATATTATAGTATCTGGCTATAATGGTAAGAACATACATTTACCAGTCGAAAAGTCTCCAGCAAGAAAAAAAAAAAAAAAAAAAAAAACCAACCATCTGAGTTTTTAGTGTGGTTGAATTTGTTTTACCAATTTTGGGTGTCACCAAGCGATTGTGCCGAACCTAGACTAGAAATGAAGCGATTATGTGCAGAACTACAAAAACAGTGTGTGTAGTGAGTAGATAGCATGTGTGCTAAATTGAATAATTGCCCGAATGTTGCTGTGAAGAAACTGTAGCGAATGTAACACTTTCCCAAAAAGCAACTTCAAGCTACCGGAGTCAAACGGTGGAAAGATGGAACCTGAAATAGAGTTAGGAGGTGAACTAAGACCACCTCTTCTACAGGGTCTCACTTCTGTTGCTAAGTGCTGTATTCACACCTGCCTGAAAGATCTGAAGCAAAGAGCCAAATAAACTCCACGCTGAACTTTTAAAAGACCTCGCTTAGTTCCGCCAGACGCTGTTTTCTCCGATCGTTTGTTTTTGCGTTCAGAGATCTTGTCGAAATCTATTTTACGTGCATGAATTAAACTGTCATGGTGATTAATGGAAGGCGGCGAATCTGTGACCCAAGATTCACGTGACAGTAGATGCTTATTACCAACAATCGTAACGCCTCAAAAAACCCAGTCTAGCAAACGTGGCACTCGTGTCATTCGCCTCGCTCTTAATCGCGCCGTCTGACCTGTGATTGGCTTCTCATTCGTCTCCAGCTTGGTACATCTTCAACATGTTCACTGGAGGTTCTTGTGTCGAGATTCTCATTCATCTTGCCTAAAGAAATGACCTTTAAAAAAAAAACGACAGAGGCTAAAAGCTGGCTATACATTACCAGCAGCCTACTTAGTCTCGGAGCGACATGTGTTGGTGTAGATTGCGTGCTGAGGTGAGGGTGGGTGAGTAATGGCGATGGCGGTATTGTCACTCTACACTTGAAGGTTTGCCCCACAGCAGCAATTGTGGAAACCAACGGGATGGTAATAGACAAGACTTTGTAAGTGTGTTGATGTGTTTGTTAGATGTAAAACTTCAAGAGGATCTACCACGAGTTGGATTTGAGATTAAATAAGATCAGTCACTTTAGGCATGGTGATGTTTGAGTGGCAAGGGCGACTCTCCGAGACTCAAGTGTGAGTCCTGGTCGGGTCTTTCTGTGTGGAATTTGCACGTTCTTCACACTCTGGGTCTCCGTGACCCAGACATGGAAAACAGTTCAGGAAATGTAAGGATGGATAGTTGTCCTCAGAGGTGTAAAGAGTACTTTAAATCCATACTTGAGTAAAAGTATAACTTACTGTTAAACGTACTTCAAGTTACCAATTCCAAGGAGACTTGAGTAAAAGTCGTAATGTATTCAATTTTAAAATAATAATTAAGTATCTTACTCATACTGAATTTAGGCTAAAAAACACCTAGACATGTGAAAAACTAGAAACACTTTCTTTTTTGATGTTTTATTTCCTAATATATATATATGAAATTTAACACCTCAATGTTTCAAAATGGGCAAAAAAATAAATAAAAAAAAAAGAACAGAAAGTCAGTCTCAGTCAAACTCAACCACTATTTCACGTTCACATGATTTAGCTGATAAATATCATCCAGTACCTCCAGCATCCTGCAGATGGCGATATCGACTCCCCCGCCCAAGACATTAATCCCGGTAGTAAAAGATGCCAACTTGTTGAGCACAATCACAATGTAACAAGTAAAGATAAGTGTGTATGAATTAATCCAAATGTAGTGGAGTGAAGAGTACAAACACTCAATCACTAATGTAGTCAAGTAGAGAGTAAAATCTGCTGGTTTTAGACGCAGTACAAGTACAAAGTAGCCAAAAAATAATTGAAGTCCATTTACTCAAAGTACTTTACACTGGTTGTCCTACATTGTGACGTGGCTTCAACTCATTCAACTCTGACACTTTTAGTTTCTCCCATCCATCAGCCAAAGATCCCGTGAAAGCCTCTTAAGCGAACCGCCGTCGAGATGCATTCAAATCAGTTTAAGAGCAAGCTTGGGCCAGTCAGTCCAGGTTCTGTGTGGTCAGGCCAGATAGAAGTGGCGTGGAAGTGCTGACCCTGGTGACTTCAGCCGTGCTGTAAATATAGGGCAGCAGAAGGAAGTGCGAGTAAAAAGCTGAGGAGAAAAAAACGAGAAAAGCGTGGGAAGGTGCCAAGGCAAAAAGCGGCCGAACCTTTGCCAAAAGAAGCCAGAATAGAAGCTATAAGGGACGTGCTCACACTTCTGTAATCAGCATGCGCATTTAAATCCTGTCAGGATCAACAAACAGCTTGAAGAGCGAGACGGAGGGAAGTGTCTGTGTGAGCATTATAAGTAATTAGGAACGTGTAACTATAATGAACACTGAGTAGTAAACACTTGAAGGATGCTGCTGAAGTTCGCTTAACATAATCAATGTCCTGGTTTCGTTTAAGTCATGCGTACTGCTGTGAAAAGACTGAGAAATGTTCTGTTCTCTGTGTGGAATACTGAACCACTTACTAGTTTGAATGTTTAACGTACATTAGCTCTCAGGCTAGCAGGTAGCGAATAGACACCTGTGAATGCTTAACGTGATGGCAGGAAACTCCAAATATGGTTTTGGAAAGTTGTCTTCAAGTTTTATATCCTAAATGTCTAGTTGAAAATGATGCAAATGTGTGTTTAAGCAAATTGTCCAAGATTAAGTTTTGGTTAATACATAGAAATAGTGAATAGATGAGTGGTGATTGAGAGGGAAAGATATTTAATGTACTAGTTTTCAATAAAAAATTAACAGCTTTCAGAGCCAGCAAAGGTTAAGAGCAAGTCAAGTGCCTGCTTTTGCCCCTGTGGCCACTGGGGGCGCCCAACTGTGACCACCTTTCTCAATATTTCAATGGCAATTTCCCATATTAAAATTACACTTATAATTACATGGGTAATTGTATAGCGTCATTACTATGATAATTTTTCACTGTGTTAATCAAAAGAAGATTAGAAGTACCATAAATAACATGAAAATGTCATTAGTACCTCTTTTGTTCAAAACACATATCGTATGACAGACAAAAAACCTGTTTTATAATCTCTTCTTTGTGTGGTGATGAATAACTTTCATTCAACTTTTCATTCATGTTGTCCAGATGCTACACAGAGTAGCAAGACACCACGCAGAATGATTTGTTGGTTTTGTTACACTGTAGTGTATTTTGTTACTCTGTACTGATTCCAGATCAGTCCAATCGGCTCATGAAAGACTTTACAGTGGCTTGTGGGCAACTTGTGATAGTTTTTTTTTTCATAATTTTCTCACATTGGTAAATAGTAAATAAAGGTGTTAGACTTAATGTAAAGTCATGGAGACAAGAAGGATGCCTCAAATAAAAATCTAAATCAAAAATCAAACACAGAAATGAAACTCATGGCCACTCAAACATTTTTTTATTTCACGTCCCACGTCTACCAACCCATTACTTAGTAAATCCACCTGAGGGTTGCTCCAGCCCACAAAGTGCCACGTGTTTTTTTTTCCGACATGATCTGCCTTGTCAAAGTTGCTTTTATTAATGTTCGTTTTTGACTGCCTCCATAAGAAGCTTACATCCTTAACGTAAACTCTCTACCCTACAACACGAGCCCCATTAAATCTTTCAAATCATCCCCCCAAGACTTGCACCACTGCTTGCTATTCGGAAAAAAAAATCAGAAAGAGGCAGATAAAGTTGCTGGTAATGGGCAGAGGCGTCAGGGTGATTCAACGATCCAGCGCTCTAAGCCGATGATTGCTCTAAGTACAGCCGAGTAAATAAACTCCTGAAGAAAAGCACAGAGCCGGAGATGCGTAGGTGCTTTAAGTCTAATGAACTAGTTCTGCTCTACACGTCCATCTCTGTGTGAGGAAGAACACGGCGATAAACCGTAAATCTTAATTAGGTGGCTTTTCTTTATCATCCTGTCAGTGTTTTTCACATCAATCCTTTTAGATGATGTTAGATTCTGTTAGGATTTTGGCTTGAATATAAAGGTGATTTTGAAACAACTGGATTAGTTTGTCGTTCTCTGCTCTGGAAAGTTCCACGCAATGTCCCACATCAAGAGAGTTTTACTCTCTTTGGCAAAGGAAATGTGTAAAGAGTACCTGAAAAGCAAAGTTTAAAAGCACGATTTATGCGGAAGAGTAAAAGTACTGATACCTTACTGTAATAATTACTTCAATGCAAGCTACAAGCCACCAATTCCAAGAAGACTTGAGTAAAAGTCTCGAGTCTCACAAAAAAAGACTTGAGTCTCACTCTTTTTTGTAAGTCGCTTTGGATAATAAGTGTCTGCCAAATGACTGTAAAGTAAAGTAAAAGTTGTCAAGTATCTCATTTTAAAATAACTATTATTTTACTCCCTCTGTATTTAGACTCAATCACTACACAATCACAAATGTAGTCAGGTAGAGAGTTATATTTTTCAAAATATATTTTTGATATTCAGTACACAAGTACAAAGTATCAAAAAAGCTCAAGTAAAGTAAAGTTTATTTACTCAAGTTTTTTACACCACTGTTTTTTTTGGATTCTAGTTTTCTTTGCCGTGAATTCAACATATATTTATATAGTCTGATCTACAAACCCTGAACCTGAAACAAGCTCAACACACCGCATAAAATAACCATTACTTTATGTGTGTTACATGTAATTGTTGCGTTTGCTGTTAAATCGTAAATAGAAAGTATTGCCGTACCAGTAAATGTCAGCGCAGCTAATTCACAGCGCCCTAAACTTTACAGCTTTCATTACACTCACTGTACTATCTGATTTATTCCATTCATCCATTTTCTCAATCGCTTAACCGCTTCTGCGTCACAGCCAATCGAGCACAGAAGGCACGCCCTGGATTGGTGGTCAGCCAATCACAGAGCAGGACACACAGACATTCCCATAAGACTCCAGTCGGTTCATCTGACTTGTTTTTTCCACCAATTACGGTTCAATATTAATGGTTGTCTTTAATTTTCTTGACTCAAAAAGGGCCATCTGTCCCCACGCCATTGACACACAGACGTCCCCCCGGTTCCGCCCGTAGGAGATGTTGAAGCGGGTCATTGTGGACACTGGAGATCCGTGCGTGGGCCATAGGAAGAACCTTCCAAACTCTCCTTGGCGCCCACGTTTGGTGCTAATTTCCGATGGCAGCTTATGGTGCGATTAGTGCCCGTGGGCTCCGACCCTTCACACCGCATCACTGACGGACCGCTGAGCAATCAGGAGCGGCAGGAAGCAGATCGTGAACGGGCCTTGGGCTTCAAAATGAAAAAATAAATAGATTGGACAAAAATATAGTCCCGTGTGACATCGACAGAAGTTGTACATATCGAGCCGCGCTTGTACAGTAGATGTGTGTGCACGCGTGTTTGTGAATAGTGTAGAGTGTTTTACGTCATACGTGTAAATCTGAAGAATTATTCTGGCGTATCGGTTAATTACTTTTGCGACTTTTACTTACTTTTACTTCACTTAGCGGTTGCTGAGCATTTTGTTTTTGCCTTTAATACCGATCTTTATAACCAACTCTTGAATTCTGGAATTACAAAAGTAAGAAAAAAAAGACAACATAGAAAACATAGATGGAGAATGGCATGGAAAGAGAGAGGCAGAGAGAGACAATGAAGCTAGAGGATAGATAGAAAAAGAGTTGGAGAAAGGGGGAGAGATGGAGTAAAATAGCAAGAGAGAATGAGACGGAAGGTGATAGTTGACGTAAAAATGGAAAGAGGAGACGAGGCAGGAGGAGAAAGATGGAGACGGTGAGGGAGGGGAAACAGATGAGAAGGTGAAAGATGCAGAAAAGGGGAGGAGAAAAAGAGAGGAAGTGTGAGAATGAGACATAGAGAGAGAGAGAGAGATAAATTGAGAAGAAGACAACAGAAGAAAGAAGGGGAGGAAACGAGAGATAGAACTATGAAAGGAAAGTTAGTGAAGGAGAGAGAGACAGAAGGAGAATGAGAGATGGAGAGTGGGAGAGAGGCAGTGAGGGATGATGAACTATAACAGAAGAGGGAGGGATGAAGAGAATAAGATGGAGAAAAGAAAATGAGAGTTGATGAGTGAACGAGAGAGAGAACAAGATGAATAATAATGGAGAGTGAGAATACAAATAAGGCTGATGGGAAGAGAGAGAATGAGGCAGTTAGTGATGGATGGTCAAGGAAATTGAAGGAGAGGAAAAGAGGGCAGAATTAAAGGGAAAGGGAGGAAGATTATGAGAGAGAGAGAATGAAATTGAGAATGAGAGTTGATACAGATTGTCTGGTTCCAATCCCGGTCCGGCTACATGCCTTAACTCTGCCCACTGCTCCGGGTTTGTGTGTGTGTGTGTGTGTGTGTGTGTGTGTGTGTGTGTGTGACTTCACTAGGTTTTCAATGATGATTTTTCTAAGATCATCTTCTGCTTCTTAGTGTCGTTCTCTTTCACTCATGACAGCCCTTCTTAAGTTCATGTGAGCTTCCGTCATCCACACCATGTAGATCACGTCGTTTCATCTGTACTAATCAAAGCCGCTACATCGGCAGCAGAGAGAGATCTGCTAATGTGACGTCTCAGAAGCTCCGAGGAAGAGGAGGAAGACCTTGGAGAACGAAGTGGAATTTCCATTGGACTCATGACAGAAGCTTCTAATTGAAGACTGCTTTAATTATACCAACAAGCTTCCTGTCACTCAATAGCCTATTGAATTCCACTGAAAGCCGGTGAGACAGGCCCTCTTTAAAATGACTTACCGTTTTACAATGAGCCATAAAAGTGTCAGGAATATACAGTGTACATCAGACCGTCAAGCCAACCTCCATCCATCGCTCTCCAGTCTCGTGTCAACCAACACCCGAGTTCTTGTGGTTCCAAACTCGAGGAAATAATGCGGAGCAGCAGGAAATAGCGATAATATTGCAATAACCAGGTTACAATTAGAAATATGTGCTAATTTTACGCTTACTTGTTTTAAATGTCAACCACAGTTGGTTACTTGTGCATTCTTAGTACAAAACAAAATTCTTGTTCTTGTTTTGCACTAATTGATAAACAAATGCTTATTATTGATATTATGTATATCATATTTGTATTTTTTTACTAACTGTTCCAAACCGATAAACTTTAATAAGTAAAATTAATTATTACGAAGCGGAAAGTGCCACATGGTCACAATTAAAAGGCTTTTTTTTTGTTTTATTGAATGTAACAATTTACCTTGTCGAATTATCAGAAAGTTTAATAAAAATAATAATTGAACATTTATAAACATAACAAACTTCATTAAATAGCGTTAAAGTTATGAAATTATCAAGATATCAATATTTTTAATTGATGAACCATCCACATATTCGTAACACTTCTTTTTAAATCGAATTGTTCAGAAGTCTTTTTCAACTTTTGACTGTGACCTTTTTTTTTTGCATTTTTTTGTGACTGCATTTTAAAGTTTTTTTAACATGACAATTTACGAGCCGGAACTATTTTACTGTGTTCTTTACGGATCACACGGTGTGGTTTTGATGGCGAGGTGGGCACAGATCTATAGGATGGCGCCGTCCTCTCTGATCTGTGTTCGCTGTAGATTGGCTGCGATTGGTTGTGGCGTGCTGAGTTGGATTGTGACTTCCTGCTGAGTCTGTGTACGAGACCAGCTTGTTGTGTCTTTATCTTCTGCATAAACCGGTTCTCAGTCTCTGTTTCGTCCATCCATGCATCCATTTCATAGTCGGCTTTATCCATTTCTGGGTCACTCTTACATCCGACTGATGAATTATGCATAATATGTAGAGTAGTTGGGATACATATGCAAACCAGCTGTTCGTTGCTGACCTTGGTGCTGATCTCTTCTTTCTTTCTTTCTTTCTCTCTTTTTGTGCCAAACAGGTTTCATATACACATGTGGTGGGACTTTAAAAGGAAGGAATGGGACCATCGAAAGTCCCGGTTTTCCATATGGATATCAGAACGGAGCAAACTGTACGTGGGTTATTGTAGCAGAGGAGGGCAACCGCATTCAAATAGTCTTTCAGTCATTCGCGGTGGAGGAGGACTACGACTTTTTATCGCTCTATGATGGACATCCGCACCCAGCAAACTTCAGAACGAGGTGAGTGGCGCTTGTAGTAGTGTGTGTGTGTGTAAGTCTGTAAGCGAGATGGCTCGGTCGCTAGACTGATTGCGAAAGTGCTGCCAAGAAAATCTCCCTGAATAATTACGCTGAAAAATTAAGCGCTTTTTTCTGGCTCGGCTGTTGTTCTAATCTTGACTCGGGCTCTGCTTACTCACTGTTCACTCAGGCTTCAGAACATACAGGTTGATTGTGCTGAATCTAATGGGGCGGAGTGTGTGTGTGTGTACGAGTGTGTGCGTGAGTGTGTGTGTGTGTGGGGGGGGGGGTGACAAAAAAACTTTAGGTAAAAAAAACTTTGCAATATATTAAGAATTTTTCACCTTAAAAGCAAATCAGAAAAAACACTATATGACACATACGTTTTTTTTTTAACTTAAAATAGTGTTCAAGTAAAAATACTTCATTGTACCACATCAAGTATTTTTATTTCAAAACAGTTTACAGTAAAACAGTAATCCATCACAAGAAAGTATTTTTTTTTACTCAAAATACTACACAACTAAATGTTTTTGACCATAACATTCGGTCACATACATACGTTTTTTTTTGTTTACAGTGAAAAGCTAAGTAAAAACAATAGATTATACCAAATAGAGTATTTTCCTTAAATATTAAACAAGTAACATTACTCAATTTTACCACATCAAGTATTTTTACTTTACAGTAAAAAGCCAAGTAAAAATAATAGATTGCACCAAGCAGAGCATTTTCCTTAAAAATGCTACACGACTAAAAATACTTCACTTTACTACATCAAGCATTTTACCGTATTTTTCACATAAATATAGGCGCACAGCCAATTTTTAAAGATTCTGTAGGACTTTATAGTATGTGCACCTTATAGTAAGGAAATTACAGTATAAGTAACTAGATCACTAGATCAGAATACTGGTAAAAATAAAAATACTTAACCTGAAAAGGTCAAGTACTGTATCTGAAACAATCCTTGTGGGAACATTTACCTTTTATGTACTTCTCTCACCACTTCATTTCTCTTTTTCTCTCCGCTGTGAGAAAGAGGTTTTAATAGACTGAAGATACAGAGAAGAGGAGGAAGGAATGATGACAGAGCTTAATTAAACAGGTCAATGTAGAGTTTGTATGCGCTACATCTGTGTCTGTGTTTGCTGACAAATAGAACGTGTGTTGCTCTTCAGCCTTTTTAAATTATGCAAACATTTAAAGATTTCTCTCTCTCTCACTCCCTCACTGACTCTATCTCTCTCTCTCACTGACTCAGTCCTACTCTCTCTCTCTCTCTCTCTCTCTCCCTCCCTCCATCTCACTCTCTCTCTCTCTTTTTCTCCATCTCACTCTCTCTCTCTTTTTCTCCATCTCTCTCTCTCTCTTTCTCTATTTCTCCATCCCTCTCAAAGTCGAAAAGCTCGATACAGTTTAGGCGTCTTAGCTGTTTATATTTAATCATTCATTAGCTTTAATTTAGAGTTGCATATTTAATGAGTGTGCGGTGTGTGTGTGTGTGTCCGTGCGCGCTGGCGTTTGTTCACTGCTTTCTTCTGAATGTTTGTTCTATCTAGGCTTCTCATGGTGTGTGTGTGTGTGTGTGTGTGTGTGTGTGTGTGTGTGTGTGTGTGTGTGTGTGTG
>MU204349.1:6304456-6373022 GCA_017309775.1 Paedocypris sp. Pulau Singkep
CTCTCTCTCTCTCTCTCTCTCTCTCTCTCTCTCTCTCTCTCTCTCTCTCTCTCTCTCTCTCTCTCTCTCTCTCTCTCTCTCTCTCTCTCTCTCTCTCTCTCTCTCTCTCTCTCTCTCTCTCTCTCTCTCTCTCTCTCTCTCTCTCTCTCTCTCTCTCTCTCTCTCTCTCTCTCTCTCTCTCTCTCTCTGATTTTCACACACATTGTGAAACTTTGGCTCTTTTTTTCATTATCCGAACGAACAAGGTTTTGGTCACGGTTGGCTAGTCAGTTCATTACGCATAGACCAGGAATACAAGAATTCAATTTACCTGCAATTGTTCTTGACCTATAGGATTTATTCTCGCACAATGGATACTAATAATACACAACTAATAAATATTCGCTAATGTTTTAGACCAAACTCCAATTTTTCTCAGGCTCAAAAAACACTAAGAAATGTGTTAAAAAACATCTTTCTCTGTTTAAAAAACTAATCTCTGTTTTTAAATGATAATTTATTACCTAATATAGAAATGAAATGTAACACCTCAAAGTTTCCAAATGGATTTGAAAATGATAAAAAATAAGTATTTTAATTATAGTAACACGTTAATGTTATGCGTTTTGATACTCAGTACAAGTACAAAGTAGCCAAAAATCCAAACTAAGTACAAAGTAGCCAAAAATACTTACTTCACACCACTGAACTTGACCAACTGCGTTGCGTTAATCATGTGTCGTCATGTCTGTGGATTGAAAGAAAGACAGAGCTGGATGACATTTACAGTAAAAGAGAGTTCCAGAAACACGCAGAAAGCCATTGAAAGAGCAGCTGTTTCCAGGCTGATGCTGTTGTCTTCTTCTGCGGGACGACGCACGAGGGCTTTTTCTTCCATCGCTCCAGCAAATACAGCTTCTCTTATCTCCAGACCCACCCAGCCGACTTTCTTCCTGGCCAGTTTGTGTTTCTTTTGCTGTTTTCTCCCCCGCTTGGTTATTTATTCAGTAGGTGAAGCGTCCGTCCTCTGGTTGCTGTGTGCGAGGCCACCAGGAGAAAAGAAGAAAGCTGTTTTTGTCATGAGGGATCTGAGCTTCTCATCCGGCCGCGAGGCTCTGGCGCTGAAAGAACGTCTCAGGCTTATGCCCAACTCTTTGAGGAAGAAGCCAAGGGCAGGTTGAGAAGCTCTGATGATGCTCTTACGGGCTTGTTGATAAAAGCTGGAAGATGTTTTCGGTTTTTCGCGTTGTGTTCATACATTTGGAGGCATTTTATTCGGTTAAGTAAGTGTTTGGAAATAACAGCACATTTTGGGACTAAACAAGAGGTTGAAGTTTGATAGAAGTTATTAAATAATTCACGGAACTTGTGTACAGTATGAAATCCAAACTACTTGTTGTTCTTTGGAAGGGAACAAGGATGTAGACCACAATGCTTGTGAGCTAGAACAACTTTCCTATTTGAATTTCAGAAATTCATAGGTTCATTTGCATATGAATATTTATTTTCATTTCTGGGTCACGGGGAGCTGAAGCCAATCACAGCAAAGTCTGAAGGTGGGACACACCCTTTGATTCCTGGCCAACTAACGAAGGTATAAAGAGTAGCTGAAAACCATACTGGAGTAAAAGTACGGATACCTTACTGTAAAAAGTACTCTGTTACAAGTTACAAGTCACCATTTCCAAGAAAACTTAAGTAAAAGTCGAGAAGTATCCAATATTAAAAGTATTTCATTTGAATGGAGTTTAGGCTCAAACAACACCAAAATATGTGAAAAACAAGAAACACTTTAGGAGTTTTTATTTCCTTATATAAAAATGAAACTTAACACCTCAATGTCCAAAGTACATTTACTCGTGTGTTTATCACAGAGCAGGACACACACTCTCACTCACACCTACTGTAGGGTCAATTTTACAAACCATAATTCTCCTTATCGGAATAAAAAAACAACTCTGCATTAAATGTTTAACCACATTAAAATACCGTATTTACGCAAATATAAGCACCCCCCTGATTTTTCAGGCACCATTTTTTTTATTATTTATATTTTAGTTTCTGGCTAAATTGCGTTGATTTTTTCTTTATCTAACAAACCTTAACTTTATTTAACAACACTTGTGCAGATAGTGACCCCCTTCATCGCTTTCAGGGCCGCTGTTCTGCAGGTCTTGTAGAAGGTTCCGTGTGCTGAGAGATAGCTCTCCTCCAGGGGCCGGATCGCTGGGATCCGAGGATTCCGGCGTGTTCTGCTGGGAGTGTGCCGAGGTAAATAGTGATGAGAGATTGCTCAGATTAATTAGCTCGGCTTATTGTCTCGGCTAATTCATTCTTCCGCATGACCAGGCCGGAAAAATAATCAGCTTTATGATAAAACAAAAAAAGAGAAGGGCATAGAACTATTCTTTATTTTTGTTTCGTTTAGCCGTCAGGTCATCACTCTGCTCTTGTTTGCCTCCTCGATTAAATCCGCATGATGGGAGAATTTTTGTGTGAAAACTATTGATATTAATTGTAATTAGCTGTAGAGTCGCCTGTTTAATAAAGCGCATTTTGTTTCTGTCAATATTGGTGATTGCGATATAAATTCAGCTGTAATGTTAAATCAAATGTGGAGTTAGTTGTACTTAACATGGATTGTGCGTGTTGACAAGAGACTATAAGCGTAAATCAACTATTGCAATATATAAATATTATTAGTGGAGGTATAGACATAGATGGAGGGCTAGTAGACATAATGATTGATGACAAGCATCAAGACAGGCTAGTTTTTGAGAAAAAGATGGAGAGATGTTAATAAAGAGAGTTGGATGGATGGATGGATGAATAGAAATATGGAAATTTATGGTATACGAATGGATTGATGGACATTAATAGTTTTTTAATAGAATAATATAGACAGACAGACTGATGACTGATGGATAGATGGACATAGATGGATTAACAGATGAGATAGATGGAGAGATGTATGTATTGATGGGTGAATATATAGATGGATGGATGGATGGATGGATGGATAGATAGATAGATAGATAGATAGATAGATAGATAGATAGATAGATAGATAGATAGATAGATAGATAGATAGATAGATGGATGGATGTGACGGACAGAGTTGGATGGATGGATAGAAAAACGGACAAATTGGTCGATCCATCTGAAGCCAGACATGTGAATATGCAAATGAGATAGATACAGACTTCATGCTAGACAGGGGTTTAGACAGACATACTTTGTACACGTGCATAGATATATAGACAGACAGAAATGGTTTGATAGACAGAAAACCAGACACGTTCCTATCTCAGACAGACAGACTTCCTTATGCAACCAGCTATAGTTAAACACTGTAAGACACAGAGTTGGTGTTTAGTTAGTGAACTTGGTTCTTAGTGAAATGCCGCGTTTGAGCAGTATGCAGGTCACTCTGCGCAGAAAGTTCTCCCTGCCTGGAATAGTCCGGAAAACAAATGACTGTGTACGCATGACCTGCGAGGTTTGATGAATTTCCCACATTTCCAGCAAATGAGTGCAGTCAGGCGCACATTACAGCGGAGCGGCAGCCGCATTAACTATTCAGCAGTGCTCTTATTAATGTTCATCCCATCAGCCAAATGTCAATCCTTAGCAAAAGAGTGATAGTATGATTATTTTTGAGTTCTGTTTCTCCCAGACATGGCAGAAAAAGAAGCCATAATGATCCGTCTGGAAATGGTGATTCCGTCACATTCGCAGAAAGTTGCAATTATGATTTTGTAACATGCAAGGGTGAGTGACAAAAAAATCTGAATTCTGAGATAATAAGTCGGAATTCTGACTAGCAATATTTAAATCTATATAATATTATGCATTAATTAAAAAAATTGAATATACATAAAAATAAAAACAGATAAAAAATAGCAATTACGACTTGAATAAAAAATGATTTTAGAGTCATATTTTTAGAATCAAATCATAGAATCATAATTCCTATAAAAAGCTGCATATAAGACGCTTTAGCTCGCAATTGAGCTCACAATATTTTCTTGAAGTGGTATCATTTAGGGCTTTTATAGATTTTACTTTCCTTAACTGTCTTAAAACATATAAAACATTCACAGGTATAAATCCACACCTTTTTTTTTTTTTTCATCAAAGGCAGCTTGTTTGTAAACCCATTGTGCTATTGACTCACTTGTCACACAGGCTTAGAGTGTGTGTTAGTGTGTTCCGCTTTTTTTTTTGTAATAGAATTATGAAAAATCAAAAGTGCTCTTTGTCAGAGCTGTGAACTAATTGCCTGTGAGGGGAAAAATCAGATAATTTGTATTTTTGTCGTCAATATCTGACCGGGGGTCTCAAAGTGCTCTCGGCTTGTTATCCGCCTGAAAGAACCGCTAAAAGAAAAGAAGAGTGTGTGCTGAGAAAGAGAGGTGAGGGTAAAGAGTGAGACGGAGGTTAATAGCCTGCAGAGCACTAAGAAAATCCAAACGCATCTAGAAGAGTCGCCACACCGGCTCTTTACGGATACACAACAGGGATAATAGCCCCAATCAATCGAACCTTAATGGACTCTCCTCGTCCTAAAACACTAACACTCCATTTAAAATTCCCCACCAATAAATGCAATTTTGTACATTTACTGTGGAAAATAATTGAAAAACCATGCGGCTAGTAAGTGAGAGTGTGATTGTACCTATAAGCATGTATCCCTTCATGTGATTGGCCAGCCACCAATCTGGGGCGGGTCTTTCCTTCAAGCCCAGATAGGCAATATTGGCTCCCCTTCCCGAAGACCCAGAAACATAAGAAGTGGCTAAAAAAATTTTTTAACCACTTCCCAAACTGAAGTCATGCACATTTTCTTACTCAAGCTACACTAGCACTCAAGCTATATTAGCAATAAGCACTAGGGCTTATATTCAATAAATGTCTAATTTTGTGTAAGAATGGATTTTTACAAAAGTCTTTAGGAACCAAGTATTATAGTCAGATTCTTTACTAAATTTCACATCAAGTATATTATAGAGAAAGTACATAATTCTGTGGCGTAATTAAAGACTATTGCCGAATGAAACCAATATACTCGCTTCTGAAGCCTCAAGTGGACAGGCGAGGAATTGCAGTTTCAATTTCAATCAGTTAAAATGATAGCTGGTTGCTGCTCGGACTACATGAATTTACAAAAAGACATTCTGCAATATCTGTAAAATGACTCCTTTGCATTGTTTGTCTAAGCCTTTTGTGATTTTCGAAAAAGGCACTCCCCAAAAAGTCTGCATTCGGTAGACTTACCGTTCATCTTTTTATTCCGTGTTACAAGGCTGTTCATTAGGAAATGAGATCCCGTGGTCATGAAGGGTCAATGCTCCATTGCTCCAGGATCTGCTTGGCATACGGAGTCTCCGGCTTGACCAGATGTAATGAAGGAGATGTCAGCTAGTTTCCAAGGGGTTGTCGAGTCCGTGGCCTCGTTTAACCTCAACGCAGACGAAAGAACAGCATGTAGAATAGTGCCCTTTCTCCTCCTGCTGACTATATTCATAAATCAGTCTGAAAGGCCGTGTTTACACTCATCCGCACTATTCAGGCCACTTTTGGAGAGCCCACAAACTACCAACATGTGGCAACACAACAATGAAGTCTTGTGAAGTGAGCGAGTTCGCTGTTTGCCGATGATTTGCTGGCTTTCACAGGTTGGGTGTTGTAGATAAGCTGGTGGGGACCGAATTGTGTGTGTGTTTTATTTTCTGGTTTTGCCGTGAAGTCAGTTGTGAGAGGTCTATTCAGCGGTCTGAGTTATTGCACGGGGTCCGCACCGCATGTGAATAGCAGCGCCAGTGTAGGTCAGCTTTATCAAAACTGCTCCACTTGATTGCCTCCGATCTCATTCTAGATCCAGTCAGTCAGTCTGAGGAAGAGCAGACGGGCCTTTGGACTTAACCAAGACCAGCTAATGTCGAGCTGAAACGCAGTCAGATCAAACGTCTAGTCAACCGTAACTCTTAAAGCCATTATTCTGATTGCTTGTTGATTTGGGTCTTTTTGTTTCAGTTTTGAGGCAAATCATATCCGCCAATAATTTAACCTCGCAATTTTATATCTTTGTTGTAGATAACAGCTTAATTTTGTTCAAAACCATTGCAACCAGTGAGTGAGAACGTGATGGTACCTATAAGATTGTTCTTGTGATTCAAGATGTTGTGATTGGCTGACCACCAATCTAGGGCGTGTCTCTCTTTCAAGGCCAGATATGCGGAAATGAGTTCCACTTCCCTGACACCCTGAAACAGAAAAATGTTGTTAAGTGTTAAAAAAGACTAATTCAATGTTACTCTGATTGTAAATAAGCAAATGAACTAGGACTTATATTCAGTAAATGTTTTATTCCGCTAAAAAAGTCTTTAGGAACTAAATATTATACTGAGATTCTTAACTACATTTCATACTGAGTATTTGTTACCAGTCAAGACTATTGGTTGCCAAGCATTTAGCATTAGCTGCTTATTAATAAACGAAAGCATGAATATGCAATGCGTTGATTGTGTGAAGTAACTTAAAGATGTGTATGGCGCTGACAAAATTCACAACTTACAGTGTCGTCCAAAAGATAACACTAATAATTCGTTGAATATTAATATCCTAACACTGAATTCTGATTATTTTGTAAGTGCGGAAGTAAATAACTAAATATTAAGCTATTTTCTTAAAAAAAAAAAAGGAATTTATTAAAATGACATTATACAGAATTTCAGAAGTGATCTGCTTAGCGCTATAACAACAAAAACAACGTCATGCTAAGAAACAGACCCGTGTCCTTTGATGTCACAAACGCAGCTCTACTTTTTGAAAAATATGAAATTGATATTTAAAGATATTTATCTGCATCATTCATCGGGGGCGAGACAGTCTTAAATGGGCCACTTTTAATGCCTAAATAGCTGCATGATGATGATGCTACGTCGCGAAACGGCTCGACGTGTGGGATTTGGAATGACGCGCGAGCGAGTAAATAACATAATTCATTTAATAAATGAGAATTCCCACCAAAACTGCTTTGCATACGGAAAGATGAGCTCTTTTAAGAGCTAAAGAGGTAGCGACGGAGAAATCTCTCCCCGCCAGAGGCAAAACTCACTCTTCTGTCCAAAACCACTATGTTTCACTCACAAAATCCCAAGCTCATTAGCCAGACAAGTGCATCCGTGTCCGTGTTAGGGAACAGAAGGTTCCGTATAAATAGCTGGGTTTGCTTGAGTGGGAGACTGGAACTGTCCTCGGCAGCAGATTGCTTTGGTGGTGGGGGAACGGGGGGCTCGGGTGGGATGCAGGCAATTTCCCCCCACTGAGGGAGAGTATGGTGCTGATGGAATGTGGGTTTTGATAAGGCCGTGTGCCCGTGTGAGTGGTGCGTCTGGCTGGGCAGATATAGAGGGAACAGAAGGGTTTTAATCTGGACTAGTGAGCTGCAGCATTAGCAGCTGGGCCGGAGCGCAGACGGCTGGATTTTGTTATACCACTTTGTGATTTGTTTCGAGACGTAGGAGGTGCAGAGACGGTGTTTGCTGAGTAGTCCAGGATGTTTGTTCTTGGGGAAAGTTTTCCAGGCCAAAGACACTGTTGCTCGTGGAAAATGCAAATATTGTCATTTGGGATTTTGTGGATTTTTATATACATAGCGCAATTCATTGTCTCTGTACACGTACCTTGAACAATGACCATAACGTTATGAATATATATAAATATATATCAATTCATCCATCCATCCATCCATCCATCCATATTTATACGGATACATGTATACATATAAAAATAACCTACATTTACATAAAATATTTTATTTCAATATAAGTTATTGGCCTAATGACAGTAGCGTTTTTTTTTTATGAAAATACAGTATATATGTACATACTAAAATGTTTAAATGATAATCATTTTAATATTTTACATTTATAATTGTAAAACAAATGTATATTTATATATACTACACTGTATATTCATTTATTTAAAATTATAATATGATTTGCGCTTACAAACATTTTTTGAGAATTTTTGAACATTTATGCTGCTGTTTAATAAAATGAAACACATTTTTTGAAAATTAAGTAATTTGCTCGTGAAGTGATTACAAATCATTTGTTATGACGATGTAACTGTGATTGACTATTAACCTCGTGATTTATGGCCTTCATCATTTTTGTTTTTTACATTTTATGTTTTTTATGTTACGTTCACACCACATATTTACACTGTGACCTTGAATATCTACTAAATGATAATTTATCCGGTCGCTTCTGTTCATTAAATCAAGCCGTTGCTTGGGTTATTAATAAATAAATGCTATAAATGAAAATGTCAGATTTGACTCTGTAGGCGTTTGTGTCAACGGCAGCATCCTAGTTAGTGACGTTCTAACAAATTACTTTGATTTCACTAGAAAAGAAAATCCTTGTGTTTAGCACGGTCAAGGGTCAGTTGGAATCTCACGTTCGAGGCCGGGCCTTTCTCTCTGCTGCCGTGGGTTTCCTCTGGGTCTTCGGTTTCCAGTACAAAATCACGTTTAGGAGAACAAGAGTTGGAAAATTGCCAATTGGTGTGTGTGTGTCCTGCTCTGTGATTGGTCAGCCACCAAGTGTTCCCCGCCTTTAGAGCCAGAGTTGCTGGGATTGGCCAGTGTTTCAGAAAATGAACTGATGGATACATATTTATTGGACAGTCTGGTGTTCATGAAGCCATTTTGCACTCATATCTCTAGCATAGGAAAACTATTTTTAGTATAACACAAGGTCTGAACACAAGGCCTGTCTGTTCCAGACGTGTCGGGATGTCGGCGCTGCTGCTTTTCATCACGTCATGGGACAGCAGAGGTCAAGGGGTTGAGGCTTTGAAACACGGGCTTCTCTTTTTGGCCACTTTTTCTTGAAACCATCCGTTTAAGTGGGACTTTTCTGACAGGCTGGTTTTCGACCCTGTCAGTATGGCTCCTTTTAAACGGTGCAGCTGATTGGTGGCTGGGAGTTTGGAGACGGAGGAGTTCACTGCATGTTCTGGGGCCAAAAGCAGAACGTCCGAGCGATTTAAGACGTGATGATCATCTAACCAGCAGCAGAGAGCGAAGACTCCCGACTGTTTTGGCTGTGGGCACAGTGAGGAGATAGATTTGTTCCAACTTGGGCTGTAGTCGAAAAAAGCAGGAAGCAAAGGCCCTGGGGAAAGATGGACTGAGCTGCTTTTAAAGAACTAAAGCACCGCTGATCTCTCCTAACCTTTAGAACCGGCTCCACACTTTGTTTGATAGGCAAAGACTCGTTTACATGCCTTAAACCAACCCGCAAGACTGTCATTCTGTTCTTAATGGAATGTTTTCTAATCATTTTTATGCTAATCTGGAAATGTTTATGAATTTTGTGTGAACCCCCAACACACACATTTACATGCTGATATTGCAAAGTGGGGACCTTTGGCATAGAACAGTCTTTACCCACCCTTTTACTAGCACAATCCTAACTTAAACTCAATTTAGCATTGATCTTTACCCTTTTTTCAAAAAATGTTCAACACTTAAAGTTATGGGGTCCAAACAGAGGTCCCCATAAGAGCCCATAGGTCCCCATTTTACAATAAAAAGCGAGGACCAGCTGTGTTAAAAATGTGGTAATGAATACACACACACACACACACACACACACACACACACATACTCTCTTTCACTAACATGTTCTCTCACACTCACATGTTCTCTCTCTTTCACACACACACACACACACACACACACACACACACACACACACACACATTTATAGTAATGGAGTATTCATTACGTGCACAATGAATTCTCTAGTTTTTACTACGCTCTGGATTGTTATATCATGCTTTTTATGGTTGAGTGAACATAAATCCATTTTTCAAAAGCAAATAAAACAAATATTTCACGTGAAGCAGTCGAACCGTGTCTGTGTTCCTTTATGAGTCAGAAACGGAAGGTTTTTATTTTTTTAACCGATGGATTTTTGAAAAGAATGATGTCACATTAATATATGTGTAATGCACAGCTAATTTTGTGCGACATTAAACCGAAAGCGTAAACGATTAGTATGGAGATGTTTACATTACAGGAAAAATAAAATTTAGTATGCATGTGTGTATTTTTTTATATATTCTATACATCTCTATCTTATTTAAACTGTATTTTTAAGCTGTACTGTTTTTTAATTGTTGTACTGCTGCTGCAACAAGGAAATTTCCCCATTGTGGGAAGAAATAGGACTTTCTTATCTTATATTTTCTTATCTTATCTTAAATGGCTCTCGTGATTAAGCAATTTTTAGTAGTTTTGCCATGTGCAAGTACAGGGTTATTAAATATTGTTTTGAGCATGTAACCTTTGGGAATTACTGTTAACATTCACAGACTTTTATGTTGGAACCTTCCCTCTCTGCCATGTTTTTTGTAGTTCTAGTCCCCGTGTGTGTTGTCATAGTGATCCAGGTGTTTCCCATCCCTTGTCTCAGGTGTTGTGTGTCACTCGTTAGTCTGTGTATTTAAGTTCTTCCCAGTCTATGTATCACTGCCAGTTTGTCAGTCATGTTACCTGTCACTCTCGCTTCTTGTCGTGTCTCGTGTCTAGTTGTCTAGTTAAGTTTATGCCGTTTGGATTTCCTTGTGTACCGACCAATTGCCTGCTCCCGACTACGATCTTGGATTAAACCCTTTTTGTAGCATTTAACACCTTGTGTGCCGTGATCTTATCCAGGAAGTGCGTGTGAGTCCACCCTGCCTTGTCCCAGTGACAGTCGTTTTGTGACAGTATATAGGTACTAAAATTTAATTTGTATAATATTATAATATACAATTTACAGTTTCTGAACCAATTCAGTTGTCTTTTATATACATTTTACCGGTCTATAAACACATTTTATTGATTGTATTTATAGGTATTTATTTGTGTGTGTGTGTGTGTGTGTGTGTGTGTGTGTGTGTGTATGTATGCATGTACCGGTGCATACATTTATTAAAAATGCTGTATCAACGTATTACTTTATTTATTTATTTATTTTATTACCTTTGTGCGCCTGCACTGGGCATTATCATAATTATTTTTTTTTTTTGCAAGCATGTTTTTCCTAACATTTCCTTATATTTTGTGTCCACAGGTTAACGGGTTTCCAAATCCCACCTCCGGTCACCAGCACTGGGTCGGTCTTCTCTCTGAGACTCACCAGTGACTTCGCCGTCAGTGCGCACGGCTTTAAAATCTATTACGAAGGTAAGACTTTCTTTAGAGTGTGTGCTTTGTTACATCCCGCTACATTATAGCGTGAATCATCTAGGAAATGAATAATAATTAAAAGCTGCAGTGCTGGCAGAGTTATGGCTGCCCTGCAATCTAGGCGTAATTGTGTTTGTTTAAACCCACTGAAGAGGTGGTCTTTGACTAAAGACCTCATCATTGCCCACTAAAGCACATCAAATTACTGGCTTAAGGCCCTGCTTATAACCAAACACAGCTTCCCTTACCAGAACCTACCATCAAGTACATTGGAAGTGATGGAGAATGAATTAGATTATCTGGATCATGTGTTTTGCATGTTAATGGTCAGTGTCACAAGTGGGTTTTGTAGTTTTATTGGTACGGGGATTTTCTGATTGGATGACCAGATTAAGAATGTGCTCTGGGACATGCTGACTCTGCAATTTGTAGCTATTTGAAGTTTTTTAAATAAAGCTTTGGTTCGTTTGGATAGGATGGTTCATCTGCATTGACCATGTTTGCATTTTTTATTTGTTTATTTATCGTAGCTTTACATGAAGTTCCATCAATCTATTTTCCAACCAATCACATTCATTCACACCCTTGGCCAATTTTAAAGTCTTGTGTTTTCGGACGGTGGGAGGAAACTGGAGACCTGGAGGAAACCCACGCAAGCTCCATGCTAGGTCTCTGTCATTTAGCATGCCACTGGTAATCCAGCCGAAGTCAGCATTTTTGTTAAAACCCTCAAGGTTGTGGAGCATTCGAGCTATAAGTCATATAAGCATCACAGCTCGTCTTATCGGAGCGTTTGGCGGCTGGATAAATGGCAGGAAGTGCGCAGACGACACATATTAGCTTTAGCGTGAGGTGGTGCTGGTGAGATGGATGAGTGTGGTCTTGTTGGTGCTCAGCCGAGCCGCTCGGCTTGTCTTTCATTGTCTGATCCCAGTCACTTTAAAAGAGCTGCGTCAGCCCGAGGCGTCATTCACGGCATTGTTCTGGGGGTCTACGGCCCCCCGTTCCGTTTGATTCATCATCTACATCAAACGCAGCTCTTTTAGATTCCTCCTTCAGATGTGTGTGTGTTCTTAACTCTTCACAGGCTCGGATGGATGGAAGCTGGCCCAAAATGGCTCATGACGAGGCCTGATTTGGCCCGCCATCTTTATCTAAGATGCAGAAATAACCTTTAAAGATAAGAATGACCTTTAAGCCGTTGCAGAACAGCTTGTCGTTTTCCAGGGATGGAAATAATGTGGTTATGCAGAAGGTTTTGGCGTTTGCAGTGTCAGCAAAGTCTGAGATGACTCGTCGTTCTCGAATGACACAGCGGTAGTTTAAACGATACGGGTGAGAAGGTTGAGGTAACCGGCTTAAACCTGGGCAAAATATTAATAATAATAACATTTAATAACAAAAGAAGAAAAAAAAAATCTTGCAATCCACCTTGCCAGTTTTTAGGAGCTATTAGTGCTAATAGCTTTAGCAATTATGTTTAGCGTTATTATAATTTAATCAGATTGTGATAATTGTCAATGTTTTGTTTTATTTTCCAAGGTTCATAAATTTGAGATTTTAAGTTGTTCAAACTTTGTGTCCGACTGATTGTGCTAAACTGGAGTCACGTGCTAATATGCTATTAGCTTTAGCAACTACATTAAACATCACTGTACATTTAACAGATTGTGATATTTGGCAATGTTTTTATTTTAAAGGTCCATAAAATACTGCATTTTAGATCAAATTATTAAGTATCATTAACTTTCAAATCAAACGACTTTGGGTTATTAAGGCCTGACTTTAAGCTGGAAGCGTTCAGTTTCGGGGCTGTTTACTTGCTGTCGCTATAAAGAACAGCCTGTTCTTCTTAAACTTGGTCTTCAGAGATCTTTCTATTTTATTAGTTTTCTAAAAACCTGCCTTTAAATGCAAAAGTAAAGTAATTGCTCTAAAGCTCAAATCTGGATTTCTAAAAACAGCCCTGATGTTGATTGATGTACGTATTAAGACATTTAGTGCATAAAGAATTGTAAAAAGAAAGATTCAGAGTTTTTCCATTTTTGGCATTTAGTAAATAACTATTCAAGAAGCCAGAAAAGATTTCTTTATCATTTCACATGTTTAATGGCAGAAATGTGTGTAACTGTTTAATAAGAGATCAACTAGTTTCTTCACTAATAAAACGTACACTTTTGGTCAGTCAAAGCTTCAACCGTTTGTACAAACCATATTGTTTTATTCATACTTTGGAAACATTGAAAATCAAGTATCAGAGCTGGAATTACTAGTCTGAATCAGCACTTATGCACTTTAGTTCCATGTACGAATCCACGTATGTCCATTACCGTGTTATTAACCATCATAGGATATGAACAGTATGATTTATAATCTCAGACTTTATATGATTTATAAGCACAGAGGAACATTCTCTGTTTTTGATCTTGAAAGTTCAGTGGAACTGCACTTCATATCCTTCAAAAATACATCAATATTTCATATGCACTGATTTACAAAAAAGTTCTTTGTATCTAATTTATTAAATAAGTCTTACATAAGCACGTATTTAGTTATATTTATGCATATTTATACAATATAGATAGTATATAATAAAATTATTTATATTTTTAACGAGATATATAAATTTATTTTTATATATCTATTTAACGATATTTATTTAAATTTAATGTGTGTGTATGATTGTATGTTTATTTTAATATTATTAAATGCATATTAATGTTTATTAGCATTTATTTTCATATAATAAATACAATTGATAAATGGTGGAACAGTAAAAAGAAGGTTTTTAACTATCTCTATAAATGTCTGTCACATATTTTTAATGCAACCAGCGACGTTTTCATGGTTAGTAATGTGAATTATGCAAAACAAAGGCTATTTTTAGCAACATCCACACATTTCACGCACAGGAAGTGAAGTCCTGATGTAAATCCCCAGAAATTCCAATTCACTCTCTTTCCAAAACAATTGTATTCTCCACTCCATCCCAATGGAGGATTTCCACACGTCAGATGAGTTGGATCACAAGTGTGCGTGCGGAATTATTTGTCGAATCTTAATTGTTCGAATTCTTTACTGCGCACGTGTCTCCGAAATGGTTTCTCGGCGAGCGCTGCGTGTTTTGCTGCAAATGAGTTTATCTGCCCTGCTTTTTTCCTTCCTGTTTTGTCGACTAGTGCGGATGTGTTGAGCACTCTTTCATCCGGCTGCATGAGACAAACGGAGATATTGTCGGCGTCCCTGGATTGCCAGACCCTCTCCAGGTAGATGCTTATGTAGGCCAGCCATTGAAATGGGAAATGTTCTAAAACAGATGATGGTGTGCAAAAAATACATCAAAATGGTACAAAAAAATGCCCATTTGGCTGAGAAAAAACGCACACAATTTTTACACGAAGGACTTTTGGGAAGATTTGTTTTTGTCGCTGACGAACAGACGTTATCTGAGGCTGGTGTGGGAGTAGAACATGTCGGTTTGAAAGACATTGCTCTGTCACCAGGGAAACTAGGATAATAGATATGCATATATAATGTGCTCGTATTATATATGTCTGTGTATGTGTGGCAGGGATGGCATATTGGCACAGCTCGGTTTACCTAGAGAGGAAACTTCTGCTCATGCAAACATGCTTAATCTCTGTTCCATAAAGTCCGACATGGTTGGAATAAACCTGCCTTCACGGGAATATATTCATGTGATGACCTTTGTGAGGTAGAGGAACAGCTATTTACATCAGAAGCTCTTGATTTCTTAGATCTAAAGGTGTGTGTGTGTGTGTTGGCATTTAAGTCATGGCTGAACCTCAAATACTAGGTTTTGGTGTCGGTGTGTGTGTGCAGGCATTTAGGTCAAAGTGGGTCCCCAAATGCTAGGTTATACAGTAGCAAAGTGGGGACATATGGCCTCTTACAATTTTTTTTTTACTCAAAATACTCAAGTTGCACTGTTACTGTTTACATTTAGTTTTTAGACGTATTTGTTTTGTTATATATGCATTTAACTTTAAATTTGCTTTTCATTTTAAATCAATGTTCTTAATTCCTTTTTAATTATTACCTTTTTTGTTAAACTTTATGACTATAACTGTTACCTGTAAATATAAATCATGTTTTTATTAAGTACTCAGTTTCGGCGAGTACTGAAATGCAATACTCGTTTTCCAAAAAAGTGGTATCGGTGCATCCGTACTAATTACAGAACTTCATTGAGGTAAGTGTAAAGAGGGGGATATTTTAATTGCGGGTGTGAAGGGGAGGGGACAAATTGGTTTGTGTGTATGTCATTAGTTGGTCCCCACTATGATATATACTCCAGAGTGGCTGTGATTGGCTCCTGCTGAACGTGACCTTGAAATGCAAAAAGCGAATGAGACGATGGAGGAATTTCATTGAGTATAATTTTGTATAAAATGTCCATAGTCTCCACAGAGATTCTGATCTTTTGCATTGTTCAAAACATCCACAAACTTTCCGAGTGCAAAGCCCTGACGGATTCTTTCTCGCCGGACATGAACCTAATCTTTCCAATAAAAGATGAGGCAGATTTTCGTCTCCTCCGCGTGGCATTTAATGAATTTAGTCCGCTTATGAGCGCATTCACTTAATCAGGAAAATCCCGATTTCCTTTTCAATTTGAAGCTTTCCTGTTTGTCTGAATATTTAATATCCTCACTAATGACTCTCCTCCACTCGCCTAACATGCGTGCCTCCTCCAAGCATCTTTGCAGGTCAAAATTAATCATATTCATTTACCCTTCCGTCTAACTTCAGCCTTATTTGTGAAGATCATTTCCCTGTGGTAATGGAGGGAGCTGCTTTTTTATTACGACTGACCGCTTCAGTCTCCTGTCACTTAATGCTGACTGACAACAGGCCGTCTCGCGCACTTCATCATAATTAAACGCCAGCTAATTGGGCGATGTTCGATAACTCCGCCTGCTGAGGAACGGACCTTTTAACTTTCAGGCATTGTGGTGACGATGACTCGCGTATTGTTTTTCATCATTGGTTTATATGTTTATCCGCAAATTTAGAAAATTTGGATTTGGGAAATTCACCAGTAGACGCCATATTGGATTTTTTTTTTTAGTTTGTTGCAGTTGATAATCATAGCCATTTACTTAACACCAACAACCAAGTCAAATGAATAAAAAGCAACAATTCTCTTACATATTCACACGTTCGCTTTGAGACAGTTAAAACTGTGAAAAGCGCCTTACAAATGCTCAGAACTTAAACTTGAACTTGCAGTCCAGTGGTAGGGAATTGGATTTGTTGTCCCTGAGGTTGCAGGTTCGACATGGCTTGAGGCTGCCCACTGCTCCGGGTTTGCGTGTGTTCACTTCACCGGATTGGAATTTTAATTTGACCCCAAGTGGCCACATTGACAAACTTACTCTCTTTTTTTAACCCTGCTGGTTAAATAAGATGGTTAGGTGACCACGACAAGCATTAGATTCAACGCTTTGACACTGAACCTTCTTCTCTTCTGACCGTGAGAGTCTTTTATCTAGAGCTAATGTGTCTGTTAAATTTGGGCCTGCCAAACGCAGATAGCAGGTGGAATCGAGAACATCCATCTTGTATGGCTCAATGGCAGAACGCACCGTAAACAGATTTGTACTCGAAGCCGGCGATTTAGAACATTAACGCTTTTTCAGTCCGTCATATCTTCTTGTGTGAGATCTGAGAGGCTTTGCGTAGATTCTCATGGAGGAATAAAAATGAGACCAAAATTGTGTGGCTTTTAAACACATTTTGGGAAACAGCGAATGGGTCAAATTCATACATGTACGATTTTTGGTATTAAAGTATTTTTAGCGTATTTTACAGCAAGTTAAAGTTAAAATTAAAGGCAAGTTGCTACTTTTTGGTAGCACTTTAAATTGAGTATTGTTCTGTAAAAAAAAAATAGTACTATGTTTTAAAAGAAGGTTGAGGAATAATACTTTTTTTAAGTTACCAGTTAATCCGTTAATTCATTATTTGACCAATTTTTGCTACTTGAGTTGTACATGCATGTGTTAATTTGATAAAGAAAGCTAAAAACGGTCTATTGATGTAATCAAAACATTTTATAGTTTCTTTGCAACAATGTTGTTGTTAAATCAACTGTCGTTTATATTAGTTTCTTCTGTGTATGTCTATTCTTTGTGTCAATTATGTGGCTCTTTATGATCATAAATGGCATAACACTCCTGTTGTACCGACTGCACTTTTATTAGACTTGAATCAAGATTTCAAACCGACAATGTGGTGACATTTACATTCTGCACATTTGTAATTATGATCTGCTCAGGAGGAACGTAAGATATGTATGAAGAAAAAACCTCAAGGGATTCTTTTTTTCTCTGTCAAGCAGGTAATTAGATCTGTAGCAGATGCTGAAGTCAACAACGTCTAAGTGCTCGACAGGAACCGAGCAGAAGAAGTGGTGTGGTTGTAATTAACAACTGTAGATTTATGAGACAGACACAATAAATATGCTTAATGCTTTTAATTGCTACTAGTTGCACATCTTACACGTCACTTTGTTGCGAGATTTGTGTTTGACGGATCAGTTTTTAGGCACTTTTGTTTCGTGACGTCCCCGCACAGTCCTTGAGCTCCTTTCAGGCTTCAGGTGTTGTGCCAACACAAAAGCTCCTCGTAGAATTAATTAAACATGCGCATGCTAATTGCTGCCATCCAATAAAGATCGTTTGCCCTCAGGGCACAAAATGAGATGCACAGTTCAATTGAAAATCTTTACTTGTCTGACTTCGGCAATTTGAAAAGCTGCATGTTGCAGATTACAGGCTGGTTAAGCGAATCATTTGACCTCCAAAAAAAACTGACGGGCTACGTGCCGAGCCGCCTAATTGATTGAGTCAAAGATGCCTCTGATCCGTCCTAAAAGATGAAGCCGAAGACAAACCGGACACTCTGGAGTTACGGGAGATGAAGTAAGAGACTGCTAATCTGAAAAAAAAAAAACCTTTTGAGGTTAAAGACGTGCAATCACTTGTCTTGACCAATCAAAGACTCAAAACTGTCCGACCAATCATAAAGGGTCATAATTGGGTCCAGATCCCCAAAAATGGACTGACATAAAGTGATAGGGATTTTAAATCGTGTCCAATGTGTGTTGAACTTCACCGGATGGTGAAATGCAGAGCACAATTTTGATACGACCTCTAGTGGCCATATTGACAAACTCACTATTCTATAACTTGTTTGCGGTATTACTGCAATTCTCTGCTACATTCATTACATTCTTTACCTTTCGCTTCTTCTTTTTTGACACGTAAATATAGCAAACGATGACTTATCTCCCAAACGCATTAGTCACCGGAACAGTTCACAGCGGCGTGAAACCCTCAAAGGTCCCGGAAGCGTTTTTTGTAGGGTGTTTTCATCCTCTTCCTCTCTGTTTCAGCAGACGTTTCTTTTCGTCCTGGCTTTACTCATTAGCGTGGAAGCGTCTTCAGCTGCCTGTAGTTCTTCCCTGACCTACTTCTCACCCAGACACACACTTCTGTCTCACCTCCGTACAAGTGACCTCGCTGGGACTCGTAGGTGGGGGGCTGTGTAACCCCGCTACTCGCACATTGTACCCATCATCCTCCATCTGTCGCGGTGTGCCGAGCCAGTTCCTCAGATAGTGCTCCTGCTGATAGAAGCGGCAGAGCCAGTTGAAGATTAGCGCCAACCAGTCACCGGCTTTAAGGGTTTGCTTTTGCTTTTCCCATGGTGCTCTGCTTCCTCAGCTCTACTGCTACAGTGATGCTCTTATCGGCCTTCCCGCCGTCATCTTGCACCCGCTGGTGCCGCACTCCGTCAATAAATAAAGTTGCTGACCAGTGGAGACGGGATTAGTGATCACTGGAATTAACCCTTTCTGGTGTAATTAGTCTTTGGCTTCCTGTGCCTCTCAAGTACATGTGAGTTTGAGATTTGAAGGGACTGTGAGTATCTTGTTGGGATATGTCGGGCTGTTTGAAGCGGAGAATACATCGGGAAATGTGCGTGTTGGGGAGTCACTAAAATCCTAAGGAACACTTACTTTAAAACATTGATATGTTTTGCACATTGCACTATAAAAAATAGTGCACTTACTGTGCACTGTCGTAAACAAACAGTAACAGAGAAACAAAATGACCGAACATCTACTGGACTCTGACTCTCTCTCTCTCTCTCTCTCTCTCTCTCTCTCTCTCTCTCAGCCCCCTATTTTGTCCAATGCTCTCTCCCTCTGTCTCACTCTGTCAGCCCCTATTTTCTCCATTGCTCCCTCTCTCTCTCTCTCTCTCTCTCTCAGCCCCCTATGTTCTTCATTGCTCCCTCTCTCTTTATCTCAGCCCCTTATTTTCTCCATTGCGCCCCCTGTCTCTCTCCTCCTTCTCTTGCTCTCTCTCTCTCAGCCCTCATTCTCTATATATACAGTATTAAGACACACACACACACACACACACACACACACACACACACTTTCTATCCTTGTTTTATTACTGTTTTATTGTCCATCTAATATTCCAAAAGTAGTTGAAAATGTTTTAATTCATGTGCTTGAGATTCTAGAATTATGAATGACTGTTGACCGTACTTTCTTTAGGAGTATTTATTGCATCTTCTTGACTTTGTTATGGACCAATGTGTAGATCTTTCATGAACTACAGTGAATTATTAATGTGTTGACTCACTGAGATCTCAGACCATCTCGGCAGGATCAGGCTTAAGACTTTGACTTTCAGCATGGCTGACTAGATGATGTTTCTTGATGTGGTTTTTTTTTTTTCTGAAAACACTGCAGCGTTGAACGTACACGAGTCATTTTGCATCCACCACTGCTCTTGCTGTGTTCATCTTCTGCTCTCCAGACTAAGCTGAGGATTATTTTCTAAGAGCCCAGTCTGCAAGTTCTGCAAAGCCTCCGCTGAAGTTTTCGAAAATGAGTGTGTCACATTCGCATGAGATTATTTTCCTGTAGATGCATCAAAGAGTTTCTGCGAGCAAGTGTTCGTAGACGCTCGCCACCCTCATCTTACTCTCAGGTCTTAAAAATAGAAGACAGTGTAGTTTTAATATTCCTGCCGCAGTGTGGCTGTGTCCCCATAAGTGACATTTCGCTAGAGATTTCAAGGCTTTTTTGTCCATCCTACACATTATTTGAGTTTCTTCATCACATTTTAACCACTTTCCATTTCCGTGTCATGAGAAGCTGGAGCCAATCACAGCAACTCTGGATTTGGTCATTGGTGCATGTACTTGAGTAAATAGACTTTGCTACTTTACTAAAGTATTTTATATAAGTACTTGTACTCAGTATCAAAAATATAAGCAACATTTGTAATTGAGTACCTGTACTCTTTACTCCGCTACATTTGAATGGACACTAACCTTTACTCGTTTTTATGTGTGTGTCATATATACAAATATCTTTGTTGCTTTTTCCTACTTACAAATCAATGCTCATTCTGTTGTTAGTGCGCTGAAAAGACGTTTTATTCTTCTGAGTGGCTGTGTTCAATCTCTGTAGTTCAAGTTCTATTTACGTCTAAAGTGCTTTTCACAGTCACACACAGTGGTAAAAAAACGAGAACAAGGCAAGAATACAACAATCAAACAGATGTTCTATTCACACGGCTTTGCAACAAAATGACCATGAATTTACAGTGTTTTGTCACAATCGATAAGGATTTATTGTGGATTACTTGTTCCATTGGATGTTTCGCACGAAGCATTGAGACGTAAGAAAGGAGAACATAAGAAAGGAGTAAAGATGCCACTTTATGCTGAGTCATGTTGTAGGAGCCAATCACAGCAACTCTGGGCTTGAAGGCGGGACACACTGGAACGATGGCTGACCAATCACAGACACTAATGGGCAATTGACCACGTAACAACTAATAGGGTGTTGGAAAAATACGTGTTTATACGTCTTGTCCAACCACAATAGTTTACCGTAATCGATGGCGCGATTTATCCGATGTTTTTTTAGATCAATGACAAGGCGTGAATAAAACTAACCAAAAAGAAATCGGAGTTACCTGGCTATTTTTCAAATGTACGAAGTTGAAAGTAAAAAGTAATTTTGGGAAAATAATTACTAAAGTATAAATATGCTTTAAAAAATCTACTTAAGTAAAGTACGTATTTTTACCTTGTTACTTGGCACTTCTGAATATTCTTGGGTGGATTTATTTATTTATTTTTTTTCCAAAAATGGATGTTGAACTTTCCGACACGCTTCCCCCAACTTTCTCAGCTAAGAGCAAGTTGACATTGAATCTCTCTCACACTTCTTATCAAACTGGAATTGACGTGCATTGATTGGTTCGGAGTCGGGCCTGCACTTTCTCTTCACCGGGCCAGTGGAAGGATCTGCAATTCTGAAGCGTCTCCCCGAGGTGGACGCGGAGCTTTGTAGAGTTTTACCCCAGAATGAATCTTTTATACGTCTTGTTGTGAAACACATCACAACCGCTGAGCTAACATTCAGAATATCTGGTTTATAAGACTCGCGGATCTACTTCTTCTGCAGTGATTTGTAGTTAATAAGGAAGTACCTGAGCAGCAGGACGCGCTTGTTTCTTTGCTGGGCGACTCCGTGTCAGAATAACATCTGTCCTGACTCCTGGAGACACTGTGATGTGCAGCCCACGCCGCCCGGCTGTGTTGTGATGCGTGTGCAAGTGGGCGTGCGGACGTGATGGAGCTGGCATGTCTTTCTGAGACCCGGCGATGTCAGATATCACAGTGGCGGTCCGGAAAACTCTGATTCCGTGAGTCGTATCTGCGGCAAGGGTTGTGCTGCAGTAAAATCGGAAAAATCTCATCGTTTCTGACTTGCTGTGACAAGAAAAGCCGGCTGCTTCAAGTCATACGTCATTACGAACATGCAGAAATATTAGCATAATATAGATCAGATGCTAAATTAAATTTCATTGAGCGCACTATTTTTCATTGTAAGTTTTGTAATCATATTTTTGGACATGATACGTGTTGTAGTTGACAATTACATTCATAATGTATGAGAATATGTAACGACAGGAAGTGTGAGTTGTTGCAGATGCTTGCTGTTCTAAAATAGGGCAAAAATAATTTTGTAATTATTATAAATTATACATTAATTAAATAAAACGCTTAATCAATATTTGATGCTCTGATCACGTTTTGTATTGCAATTTTCGATATAGCGAACTATTGGTGTAAAACCATATATACGTACATATTTTTTTGTCTTTTGGTGCATCTAGTTTTCAGTGAAAAATAATATAATAAATATATTAATATTAATTATAACACGTTGATGTTATAAATGTGTTGTGTGTATAACATATATTATATATACTGTATATCAAACATATATACAGTACAGTACATATACAGTGTGTATGTATACATACAGCATAAATAGTGTACATAAATAGTGTATGTATAGTATACATACGTACATATGTATGGGTATAATACAGGGTTTGTTTATATATAAATACATACATAACATAGTGTGTAGGTGGGTGTGTGTGTGTGTATGTATATCAAAAATATATAGTGTGTATGTATACATACAGCATATATAGCGTATATAAATAGTGTGTGTAATAGTGTAATACATAGCGCGTGTGTGTTTATATATTTTAATGGCAGTGTAGGACTGTTAAGAAGTGAGTGCCAGGCTACTGAAGCAAGCAGACTCACCGGACAGGATTAATTCAAACCGATCGGCCATGCTGGACGTGCCACCTCAGTCCAGCCTTCCACCGCCAGGCCGCGCATCCGCCCTGCACATTCCCCAGCCGCTGCCAGATAGTGAAGTTCAGAAATGTGATGGTGGCATTTAAGAGAGAACGTCCCCTGCTTTGCCACTCGCCTCCTCCGCTTTAGTGTGGGCACGCCAGGCGATGGGATTGTGGCAGCGCCATTGCTGTGATGGATGGTACGGCTGAAGGAACGACCTTGAGAGTGGAGATGTGGTGCCTCAGTAATGAAAAGCGCAGTTTCTGGGTTTGTGCGACTCCAGAAGAAAGCTCAGGTAGTGGATTCACACACAACAGCGGGTCTGTGATGTCATCTACACGTGCGTCAGGTTGTTCCAAGAGTTTGGGTTGTGTTAAGTTCCCATCATGAACATTACCGTTCAAAAGTTTGGGGTCACTTTGAAATGTCCTTATTTTTGAAAGAAAAGCACTGTTTTTGTCAATGAAAATAACTTTAAACTAATCATAAATACACTTTATACATTGCTAATGTGGTAAGTAACTATTCTATAAATGTCTGGATTTTGGTGCAATATCTACGTAAATGTATAGAGGAACATTTCCAGAAACTGTCACTCCAGTGTTAAATGGTACAATGTATTTGCTAATTGTGTCAGAAGGATAATGGATGATTGTAAACCCTTGTTTGGTCATGTTAGCACTGCTGGAAACTGTTTAGCTTGTTAAAGAAGCTCTAAAACTGACCTTCATTTCAGCAGGTTCGAGAATCTGGACTATCACATTTGTGGCATCAATCAAACGCTGAAAATGGCCAGAAATAGAGAACTTTTATGAAACTCGACTGTCTATCCTTGTTCTTAGAATTGAAGGCTATTCTATGCAGGAAATTGCCAAAAAACTCAAGATTTGACCCCAAACTTTTGAACAACTTTTGGTTGTGTAGGTGTGTATCTCAGCTCAGATAGTGAGTCGTACTTGTGACTGGTTTGAATCCCAGAGCGACTGAGACCCGAGGTTGTGACCCCATGACTGTAGGCCACTGTGAGTTACTGCGTCTGTCAAATGAATGTAAAAAAAAATTGTTCATCTCCACATTATTTGCAGCTTATGTATTACATTGGTTCGGCAACAATTTGACAATTTTTGAAACCCTTTTCCTACAGAACATTTGGCAAAGAAAATTGTTGTTTAGTTTGGGTATTTCTTTCCTATAAATGTAATTAGTTTTAGCTTCTGTTCAAGTACAGCACTTGCAACAACAACGATAACGGGAAAATGAGAACAGCATTTATCAGATACTTTGTATTTGCCATGGTTAGAATTACAATAAAAAAGTGTTTGTTTGTTTTTTAGCAACATGCTTATAAACGCTTATATATCGCTCAACACAGTTAAGTTACTTTCTAGCTACTGTAAAGATAAATTGTAGTTTGCAACACCAGAGAAGTGGGAAAAGCACAACATATTGTTTCATAACGCTGTGTACATTCAGTATAAAATATAACAAGTCTGAGAACAACAAGGACGTAAATTATTTCTAGATCGTTTATCTTTGGTCTAATTCTACTCAGATTCAGGCCCACCTTTGCATCTCAAGTCTTCTTACCATGGAAATGTCTGGAAAACATTTTCCTAGTGCATAGTTCTACAGTGCTCGTCATAAAAATGACGTTTTGTCAGATATTGCTGTAAGATTTAAAAGGAAAGACTCCCAACGGTTTTGCTGGTTTCGAAACCCGCAAACACGGTAAACATCCTCTTAGTGCACTTAAGAGCTAGCAGGGAATGTTCACAAGCTAAACACGTGTTCCAGCCATGTAACGTGGCGAGGATTATTACAGCTCGGGTATCTCGCGAGACTGATGCTGTCTGCGTCAAGCACTGCCCGGATTGACACGCGGCGTCTGCGAGGAGAAGAATCACAGAACTCGGGAGGTGCGGGAAAACTCCTTTTTCATGTCCTCGGCGGTTTGACGTGTGAGTCGGGACGGACGAAATGTAGGACACGTCAGTGCGCATCATTCGTCAGGTGGCGTGTGTGTGAAGCACCAGTGCCCAACCGTGTCTGTTTCCAGTGCCATTTATTAAACTCCATATATCGATGGACTGATTATTTATTGCTGTTTAAGGTTCAGTAGCCACTTCAAGGAATACACACAAGTCAAATGGACAAATCTTATCTTACAGTATATGCAAATTGTGCAGAATTTTGTCATGCAGCTAAATAAATGATAAATAAAACAACTCATTTACGCGAAATTATTTAAATGAGTTAAAATGTACTTATTGATCACTTTTTAGGGATACATCCATAAAACTATTTATTTTGTTTTAACTCAATGTCAGGATAATTGTCGAGCAACCCATGCAATCAGTGGCTGATCACGTGTCCATAAGGATCAGTGGGATCTTATGCCATGAAATAAACTCAATTTAGTTCCGATTAATTTTTTTTAAACAGATTAAAATTAAAAGAAGAAAAATGAAGAAGAATCCCTAAAGAAACAAGAACCAGTAACAAACAAAAACACACACATATGTATAGAAAGATTTTATGAAATTTTTTTATGAAAAAACATGTCATATGCACACACACGCACACACACACACACACACACACACACACACACACACACACAAACAAACAAAAGAGCACTTGTTTCAGAGTAGACTTTGTTGAAATCAGTAATTATTTTGTCTAGCGTTAAATTTTATATATATATATATATATATATATATATATATATATATATATATATATATATATATATATATATATATATATATATATATATATATTACTGTACATCGTTTTTTATTTAATAAAATAATAATGATAAAATACACACATCTTCAGTCTTTGTAGAAATTCCATTTAGTTGTGCAGTTTTAATGCTTAAAAGTAAAAATATGGAAATAATTGACAGTTGATTGCATCCAGATCTACACACAAACTCTGATTCGCGGTTAGTACAATGATAAAGAAGGTTTAACTATATAAACCGTTATTTTCTACTTGACCACCGCCATGTTGACCAGTTTTGGCGAAGACTTCTCTCTTTAAACACCGGGATTCATCTCAGCATTTCCCACATTGCACCACCTTTTATTTCTCCAAATGTACCTCCACACTCCTTACTGTTCATATATCTTGTTTTATGACGGGAAATGTATTAGGCATTCAACAGAATGAGAGAGTCAGTCATGCTTTTAGTCTATGTCCTTCTCAAGAGAACAAGTGTTGAACACTATCTCGCTCTTCCAGCCGAGCGCTGTTGGGAGACTTTCCATTTCTGCTTGCTATCTTAGCACCACAGCCAGGCCTTCCCCGGTATTGTACGTTCCCTCCTGCTGGCAGCCATTTATTTTGACATCTTATCCTTGAACAAAACCGGGATTCTGTGGATATAAATGAATCTTAAGATGGCCTATTCGGTAAGGATCCAGTTTTTGTCTTTGTCGAAGTTGACTATGACATGCGAAGTTGACGAGCTACGTAAGTGACAAAAACGAACCATGTTCAGGAAAAAATTGAGATGCGAGCAGTCTCCAGACGAGAAACTTTTGGCCAACGATTTGGGTTTTTTTTTTCTTCTGCAGAATCCATCCTGTCCTTCACTGTCTTCTAACTCACGATTGTTGCATCAGCGACTTTGGATTTTCCATTTCATTATTTTGAATTTCAGTCAAACGTCGAAACTGCATCATGCTCTCTCGTATCAGAGTTGAACCCAACAATCTTGGAGGTGACGATGATTTTGAGATCAAGCTAGAGAAAGTTGTAGTAGTATTATGTCTCCAACCTTCAAGCGCTGAGTGCTGACGCAGAAGGGGGAGAAGTAGTGGAAATTTGAAGAATGGATGATTACTCTGTGATTGGCTCCAGCTCTCCCTGAGACCCAGAAATAGTAAAGCAGAGAGTAAATGGATGCTAGGATACGTGTACAGTCCCAAAGCATGTTCTTTTATGCTAAATGTTCCCGCAATAAATATTTCTAATCCTAATTAAAAATCTCTAAAGTCCACGGCCCTGCAATAATAATTAATTTCCAGAGTTAATGAATTAAGTGCGACTCCAGGAAACTGATAAAGAGTCGAGGGAGATGAGAGTGTGGAAAAAAAATAATTTGTGGTAGTAACAGACTTCAGATGATGGTCTGTTTCAACCGGCACTTCACATACCACTGAAGAACCACGATCGATGGCGGATCTTTATGTTCCTTTGATAATATTGAAGGGCCACGGTCGGATTTCCATCAAAGTTTGAACCACGCCGTCTACAATGCTGCATCTGACCTGGGTTGGTCGCCACGTGAAGGGGAATGGAGGATTTCGCAGTCATCTGTCCAGGCTTTCATCTTTTGTTCAGGTTCATTTACAAGCACAATCTCGCCTTTGGTCCTTCTGATCTCACAAGGCAGAAGATCAAAGTGTGTAAAGCTTTAGTTTTAGTCCCTTTAGTTAAGGATTTTGGGCCATTCTTGATTCTCCATCCCTTGTGAATGTTGGACCAACAATCATCCACTGGTGATCACTTCCACTCATAGACGCCTAATCTATATATCTCCGCATTAATAGTGGCTCGCTTTCCTCCAACGCGTTCTGGTTTCCAGTAGTATTGCTTTTGGATAGTTCATTGAGGAGCATTTGCCGTAAATTGGGTCATTTCTGAAGCGTTATGACCCGCAAAGACTACTAAGATGATGCTTTGTATGGCAGAGCACCCAAGCGTGTTGTTTAAATTGGTCTTTTATCGACATATTACTTGTAGTCAAGCTGACGTGAAGCATCTTTTGGTTTTCCGTTCCGAAGATCTGAAAATGAGGGGGGGGTTTGTGCCTCTTTCTGAGATTTTTGAGTGTGCACCATATGAATCTCCGCACCATATCTTTTCACATCATTATTTGGGGAGGAATATGTAAATCATCCTCTCACAAGGAAATCCAATCCCCGGCTTTGCCTTTGGAGTCACGTCCACATGCCCTTCATCTCAGCCAACTGGCTGTGGAAAGACTGAGAGTCGGTGTCCGGCGGGAGGCAGAGAAATCCATCCCTTCGGCAACAGTCATAATTGTGATAATGAAAAGAGAATATCTGCATCATAGCTCTTCCAGAACCCAACTGCAAGGCCCGCACGGCGATTGCTGCTTGCTGACAGATGGAAATGGGTTTAAGGATCTTATTATTCCGGAGGGATTGTAAGTGGTTCGACGCCTAGCTTCCCTGCCCCGAAAGGAGAATAATTTATAAGCGAAAGTGCGCCGAGGCAGGTTCGCAACATATTGTAATAAAGTCGGCCCTTCGGCAGCGGTTGTAGTGCAACTAAATTGAGATATTAATGCGGCGGGCAGCGGGAGGCCTAATGTCACTCGCCGCTAGAAAACACCTAGTTTTCTGCTGGTAGTTAGATGTTTTGACACATTCTGCTCTTCTTCCTTAGGGATGTGTTGTTTGTTTATCTCACAGCATCATTACATGGAGCTAGCAAAGGACTGCATTTCTTAGTGATGATGTGTAGATTAAGTCTGTAGGTTCATAGCCATGCGTATGTGTATGTTTATCAATTATTCACTTAAAAGTGTCCAAATTCATTCTGCATGTTGATTTCAAGGCTCGGTTGGAGTCTTTTTGTGTGTAGTGCAGGTTCTCCTCATGCACTCGTGGGTTTCCTCTGGGTCTTTGGTTTCCGACCACTGTCCAAATATGTGGTTGAGGAGAATATGAACTTGGCAAATTGCTCATCGTTGTGAGTGGGAGTGAGTGGGGGGTAGGCCGCCTATTCAAAATATGTAATGTGAATACACAAAATGGAAAAGTGGTTTCTTGAAAAATAATCTAGACGCTGCCCTTCATTAAAATACCAATTTTTTCCAATATGTTCTTCAAAGACCTTCTTCTACAAGAGCATCACGTTTTAGTGTTTTCTAGTCCACCCACCTAGAACCCCATATTAGCTGGTACAAAGGATGGAACATTGAGGGCACGATATGCCCTGTCATCCAATAGTCCAAGCTGCAAGGTTCAACCGCAGCACGGCATGTCCAAGACAGCAGGACTGTGATGAATGACCAGCCCAAGCGGAGGTCCGCTGATAAGTGAGGCAGCCAATTCTACGCTTCAAAGCCGTTTCCCAGCCGGCCATCTTCAAACCCAAACTTTTACTCCTAGCTCTCTGATGTGAAGTGGCAGAGTATATGCAGTGAAATGCTTTTGAATTGCTGGATAGGCTCAGTTAGCATGTTAGCATGGAAGCTAACTGAGGGGTTGCCATGTGTTAAACGGATTTATCCTGTGAATCCCTCAGTGAATAAAGAAATTAATAATGGAGATAAAAACGTAAAGCCATTGAAGTCACAGAGCAAATTCTGTGCATGATTTCTAAAGTGTGCTGGCAGTTCAAGTGAACTAGCCGGAGAAAATAAATGCCACAGGGACTGTTTCGCATGAACAGCGCTGCCACAGATAGTAAATTCTCCTTTTCCAAGCAATAAAGCAATGGCTCGGTTTGTCACAATTTCCAGTTGCTTATTTAATTGCACGTGGCAGACAGTAGCGAAAGAAAGTAATACTATATGTAATTGCTAACACTTCCCTGCTAGTGCATCGTAGTAAGGAGTGTTCGAAATAAATCGTAGCAAACGTGAGAACAGGACTTGTGGGATTCTCACTTGAATTGGACTTGCCAAGCTTGTGTGCTGCATTTACGCTTCATTCTTCCCTCACTTACTTTCAATAAGCTATATGCTAATGCTAAAGTGAAGAGAGGTGAGTCTTCCACTAGATTCTTCCTTCTGCACTAGTCTTCTTTAATCTGGCAGACAGTCATGTTAGAAACCCTTAATATGCACTTTATATTACACAAATGTAGTAATTGCTAACCTTTCCCAGCCATCCCCGTCATAGCAGGAAAGTCTCTTAATAAAACACGGAAAAACGTTTGGTACCTTTATCAGGTAGGAAGAAAGGAAGAGCTTGGAAAGTGATCCTGACACTTTTTCATTAAAGTGCATCACGAGCCATTCAAAGCGGGAACTTGCCGTGCTTTCTATGAATTTTGATCCGCGCAGATTGCTGGAGAGCTACATGTGACCTGGTTTTATTGGAGTCATGCTGCACCGGGATTCGCCGCTTCCTTACGGGCGGAATCTAAGCCGAGCCGAGAATGAATGTGACAGTGGCAGCAGTTTGAAGGGCAGTGGTGATCTTTTACAGAAACTCTTTAAGAGGCTGAAGAGAGGATCGTGATGGGAGCGTGAAGGGCATTAGGAAGCTTAGATGTTATCCCCTGTCACTCCGTAGCTCACACGGCTCTGGAGCGGAGATCGCGGACCCCTGGAGAAGGCCAGACTCTCCCTGGGGCTTGTCTATGTGTCAGAGTGACTTATTGGTGAGATTACAGTAGGATTGGTAACCTTTAGTAAATCATACTGGAATTCACTCAGAGATGTTATGCAAATAGGAACGTTTTTTTCATAAAAGCTTATTGCGAGTCTTGATGTCTTAGTAAACCACTTGGTCATATCTATGGATGATGTACAGTAGTAGTAGCACATGGACATGCCAAACTTATGAACTTAGCAGTAAATTAAAAGTACTGGAGTAAATGGACTTTGTTACTTTACTTAAGTGTATTTTGGCTACTTTGTACAGAGTATCAAAAATATAAACAACTTTAACTGTCACAAGTCGGCATCTTTTTATACCGCGATTAATTTCTTGGGCAGATGAGGCGATATCGCCATCTGCAGGATGCTGAATGTACTGGGTTTTTATGAGCTAAATTTTGACTTTTTGTTTTTATAATGCCATTTTGAATAATTCAGGTGTTTCTGTAGTAGAAAATAAAACCTCATAAAAAGTTTTTTGTTTTTTGACGACTTTTACCCGAGTCTTCTTGGATTTAGTGACTTGCATCATGTACTGTACTGTAATACTTTTACTCAAGTATGATTTTCATCTACTCTTTACATCTCCAATACTTGGACACAAGTAACACTTAGCAGAAAAACCATGAGACACTATCATTGCTGACTTTTTATTTATTATTTCCTGTGTATTTTGTTAGCGTGAAAAGTTGTGTTCAACCACTTACCAGTTTCACACCAATTACAGTGTTTTTATAGAAAAAGATAACACCATCATGTTATCGAGCATTTTTTGCTCAGTCTTGTTTTAGCTGTATATGTGTTTGTGTTTCAGAAAACGATGTAAGTCGTATTGTGAAAATGCAAGTTTTCCTGTTACATGTTAATTGTTAATTCTTGGTAAGATGAAAAGTCAGAACCGCCCTTTTACCAGTACATTTCTGGTTGTGTCCAGAATATAAAATGGCTGCCGGTAGTGGTTGACGATCAGGAATTGGATATTGTGTACAAGATGTATTTTTGTACAAGATGTGGAAGGGGAAAAAAAAAAAGAGGACATTATGTTATTATTTTTTGTATGTTCTCTTCTGCATTTATTGATTTATTGTCATTCCAAACGCATTTCATCTTTTCTTGTTTTTTTTTTTCTTTCTATGTTTTCTGTATCATTTTAAAGAAATCATAAAGAATTCATTTTGGATAAAATGTTTTTATTTGGGCGCTGTCGCCTCACAGCAAGAGTAACTTCAAAAACCCAATTCAGAAACTTGAGGTGTGAGTTTGAGGCCGACTGGAGTCTTTCCATGTTTTCTGCATACTTCTGTGGGTTTCCTCTGGATCTCCAATTTCCTCCCCGATGCGTTTCAAGTGAATAGGCATTGGGGAGTGAATTTGAGTGTGAATGTGTGTGTCTGCGTGTCTCACGCTTCAAATGATTGGCCAGAGTTGCTTCCTAAATATGTCTCAGAAATGGAGCAAGCAGTCGAAAAATGATGGATGCTTATCCACATAATTTAAAATCAGTTTATTTAGCATTTCATTGAGAATCTACATTTACTGACTAGAATGTTGAGTTGACTCAAAGTTGGACAAAACTTACTCAATACTTCTAGTAAACATTAGTAAACATTCACAATTGATTCAAATTCAGTGCGCACTCTCTTTTACTTTGTGAACTCAAGAATGTTTTTTTTCTTTGGGGTTTTACAGTGTAAAAAGTTACTTTATTAGATGAAACGTCCAGATTTCTGATATTTATTGTCTTCACCAATAATGCACCGTCTTTCGCTTTCATTGATATTCTCATCTGCCTCAATGACAAAGCCAAGTGATCCATCACCACTCTAAATGGCAAAATTGACAGGCCTCAAGGGCTCGGAAGGCCTGTTCTGCTGACACAAGATTATCACATTTATCCTTTTTTATTTAATCCCTTCTACGCAAGGCTTTCTTCGCTCTGATGTAGTGGTGGCGGCTGGATGCTTGTTCCCGAACCTCATTTCCTAAATGTGTTTCATGCTGCAGCAGGTTGTAATCACCACAAACACGGAGCAAAATCATTTCTCTGAATTTTGTGCTTTTAGTGCCATTAATACTTCAGTTATCAGCCCCCGACTTCAATAATTTGTGTGTGTGTGTGTGTGTGTGTGTGTGTGTGTGTGTGTTGCAAAGAAAGGATATTGAAAACAAGCTGCTTCTTCGTCGTGCAGAAAACATTTCAAATTATGTATTTAAAATTAAAAAGAAAAGTTTATTTGTGACCTACAAACCATTCCAAGTGCAGTATAAGAAGCATTCGTTGATGCTGAAAAGTGAAAATATAAGAAAATAAAAATAAAATAAGTGAAATTAAAAGATAAGTAGAATTTAAATACAAAAATAATTGTGATTGTGTATAGATTGAAATTCATACAAAAATAACATTTAGTTTAGCATGAATAAAATGGTAAAACAAAAACAGTAATGACCAGGTAAACAAAAACAAAACAAATAATGGTAAAACAAATTGTGGAAGGGGAATAAAGTAAAAACAAATATAGATGTAAAGAATGGTAAAGCTGTTTCTTGGTAGTACTTCTTGGTCTTTCTGTCTTAACCAATATGTTTTTTTGGATTCCAAATGTTTGTGAGATTGCTCTACCATGTCTTAATGCACTTATTTTTGAATTGCCATATTTGTATTTAGTCTTAATATTATTTGTAACAGATTGAAATGCATCTAACATGGTACAATCCAGGCCGAGTCTGGGTGCAAAATGGCTTCCGTCTGCATCTGTTGGAGTCTTGCAATTGATCCACAAATCTCTTATTGATTTGCTGAATGGCACATACTGTACATTTGTTGTACAATATCTAAAATCTGTTTACATTTTTGGAATTTTTGAATTATGTCTGTATGACGCTGTTTGATCATTTCCCACCTGTTACATTTTGTAATTCCCTTCTGTTTTAAAACGGTTTCATTGAAACTTATGGATCACAATCTGAGCCCTAATTTGGGCTGCAAGAATCCATAACTCATTGGAAATTACATAATAAATAAGTCCATGTTCTGCAGACAAGCTTCAAAAAGCACTTCTTACAGTAGTAGTGCAATAGAATGTAATCTAGATTATGAATGTTTGACTTTTTTGGACTGTGGGAAGTCTAAAGAACTTCATTCCGAATGCTGTTCAATTCAAGATGGCTTCTCCAACACCTCAGCGCAATCTCTCCGGTGAAAGCTAGACTCGCTTTTGTATTTCATGCAGCCGTCTCATCCAATCCATTTTTCTCCGTCTAGACATTTCGTTTTTCTTGTGGTTAATGTTCTCGTCGCATTGTTTGAAATAATGAAGTAATTAATCTTCCGCTGTTTGTTACCCTTCTCGGCATAATCAATAGTAATTCATAAAACGTCTGAGAAACAGGAGAATTAATCGGGTCTTCTTCGTGTTATATTCGCCGCGGTCACACTTTCTCCGCGTGAATACTGATGCTCCTGACGGTGGTTGTTGGGTCTTCATAAATAAGGACAGAGCAACACGGCCAGTGAGTCTATAAACCGCAGCATAAAGGAGCTTTAATAGGCCCATAATGTTGGAGTTATCCATCCAACCATCTCAATTTCGCCAAGACGCTCTGCGCACGACGACGCGATCAATAAAAAAAACGTTTGACTGCATTCGCTTCTCGACAACACAATTTTTAAGATTTGTAAGAAAGCTGTGGTTATCGGACGCTGGCTAAGCGTTCGGATTTCTCCGATTTTTATCGAATTGCGCCTCAATCAACAGCCCCGATAAAAAACGTTTTTTTTTTTATCGAACTGCGCCAGGTCATTGTTTTTTTTGTAATGGCTGGTTGTCTTTTCGTAGAGTTGCAAAGCAGTTCCTGTGGAAACCCGGGCGTCCCACCCAAAGGCATCCTGTACGGGACGCGCTTCAGCGTCGGCGACAAGATCCGCTACAGCTGCGTGACGGGCTACGTTCTGGACGGGCATCCTCAGCTCACCTGCGTCACCAACGCTGGCAACGCGGCGGTGTGGGACTTCCCTGTGCCCATCTGCAGAGGTAAGAGCTCGGCCATGACGCACTCGCATGCGTTTTGCCGTAATGGAATGTCGTGATGCTCTTTGTCGTCTTGATGCTCTCGTCTGCCTGAGTCTTGTAACTGTTGTGCATGGATGTTGCATACACTGCGGAGTTTTGGTTTAGACGCATTTTGGACCTATTATTTTTTAGGAAATAGTTTAATTGTGCGGTGAGTATCGATTGAGAATCAAGTCTGAGGCTCAATCTGGCCTTTTTTTTTTTGCAATTTGTGAGGGTCTCCTCCAGGTCTCCCCCATTCTGGGAAAATCACCATAGGTGTGTGTGTGTGTGTGTGTGTCATTCTCTCTGATTTGATTTCTGACTTAAAGTTAAATATGTGTGACAAATCTATTACTCTGTGTGTGTGTGTGTGTGTGTGTGTGTGTGTACGCACGAATGTTTTTGAGTTTGCGTCTATTTGTGTGTGCGTGTTGTTGAGTGTGTGTTTGTGTGTCCATGTTTGTTTTGAATGTACGTGTGAGTGTGATTTGAATGTGTCTTTGATTGTGTGTCTGTGTGTACTCTTTCGTACTCTTTAGTGTTTATTTTGAGTGTCTGTGTGAGACTGTGATTTTTGTTTGTGTCTATAGAATTAAGTGTGTTTGTTTGTGAGTGTGATTGGAGTTTGTGTCTGTTTGATTGTGTGTACAAAGTGTGTTTCTGTGTGAGTGTGTTTGTGTTGAGGATTTCACTCTGATTTGGTGTGTGTGCATGTGCGTGAGTGTCTATGAGTGAATTGATTGTGTGTGTGTAGGTGTGTGGGTGGGTGTGTGTGTGACACACAACAATGTTTTTTGTTTTCTTTTGTTTTGTTTTACAAATAATTCCGGAGTTTGAGACTCCGTTTAATGGGGAATACCCGCAGAAACCGAAGCATTGTTGAGAAATAAGTCGATTGTTTTAAACTAGTTGTCAATATGAGCTCTGTGTATTAAGAATAAGAATATTCAATAAGAAAATTCAATAAGAATTGAACTTGTATACAATTCTTCAGTTCAAACACACACACACACACACACACACACACACACACACACAGACACTTTTGTACGTTTCTCTTCGGACTCCTTAATCCAATCCCGACTCTCTCTGGTTTACCTGTGCGGAGAAGAGCTCTGCGTCAGTGTTTTTGTTGCCGAAACATCGAGATTTATTGTCCCACGTTCAGACCAATTATAATGTGCGTTAGCCATGACCGTTTTCAAATAAGAGTCTCTCCATAGGCGCCTGTGCTGGTTTCTGCTCCAGCGTGTTTAATAGAAAAGAGGGAAATGACAGCGTCTGGATCATGCTTGCTTTAGTTGGACACAAATTGCAAAGCCAACTGTGCTTGAATGGAAAATAGCCCGAGGTGCTAAAGTGTAGAGCCTCAACCTGGCCCAGAATGCAGTGGGGTGTAGAGGAGCTGTGATTGGTGCACACATCTTCTGAGAGTATCCTCTGTGTAAAGCTAAATTAGATCAGTCCAGTCTTCCTCTGCTTTTTTCAGATCTATCTATCTATCTATCTATCTATCTATCTATCTATCTATCTATCTATCTATCTATCTATCTATCTATCTATCTATCTATCTATCTATCTATCTATCTATCTATCTATCTATCTATCTATCTATCTATCTATCTATCCCCCCACCCACCCACCCATCCATCCGTCCATCCATCCCTCTCTGTCTCCATCTCTCACTCCCTTCATCTCTCTATCTCCTCCCCATCTCTCTCCCTCCATTTTTCTCTCTTGTCTCTTTTCATCTCTCCTTTTATTTCTCTCTCAATTAATTTCTCTCTTTTATTTCCATCTCTAAACTGGAATAAAGTATTGTTAGAAATCAAAAATCTCTCTCCCTCTGTGTCTCCACCTTTCTCCCTGTCTCTCCATTTTCTCTCCCTCTTTCTACACCTCACTCTTCCTTCTCTCCTTGTCTCTCAATCTCTCTCTTTCATCTCAATATATCTCTCCAATTCTGTTTTCCCTCCGTTTATTTCCATCTATATCTCCTTTTATTTCTCACATCTCTTTCCCTCTCAATCTCTCTCTCTTTTTCCACTTCTACTCATCTCTCTCTCCATTTATTTCCTACGCCTCTCTTTTCTTCTCTCTTCATCACACTCTTTCTGTCTCACACAATTCTCTCTCTCTCTCTCTCTCTCTCTCTCTCTCTCTCTCTCTCTCTCTCTCTCTCCCCTTCTTTCTTTCTTTCTTTCTTTCATTCTCTCTCCATCCAAATGAGAGAAATTATGCATTTTGGGTTTTATTCACCTCGCTGCATTTAAAGGTTGAATATTAATTTATAAAATGCCAGAACATTCCTGAAATTGTTCTAACAAGAATTTCTTAGCAAGTTACCTTGAACAAAAGAGATTCTTTGTTTTTGATGGCATCTGCCCATTTTCCTTTTTATGAGCGACGTAAGTGAAAGATATGTTTTACATAAAAGCTGGTCTAAATTGATTTTACTTGGCAATTTACAGTTGGCAATCATCTTGCATTAAGGGAAAAGGAAATCTATTTTAAGCTTCACGTCAACGGACCTTTAGAAATTCATTTTCACCAAATGTCAATGTTATGCTAAAATTCCGTAATGTATGCGTCCCTGAATACTAGTGAAGACTTAACACAACACCAGTGCGGTGCACGTCTTTATTAATCGAATTAGACTGTAGTGGGCTTTTCCTCCAGGTCTCTCAAATTTATCCCAGTCCAAAAATGTGCAATTGGTAGAATTTGAGTGTGGAAAATTACTCATTGGTGAGAGTGTGAATGTGTGTGCTGCTCTGTGATTGGTTAAACAACCATTTGGGAAGTTGCTACATGATTTAAATCCAAACTTTTATATGTATTACCTATCGAGACGACAACCTATTTGGCCACTAAATGCTAACTATTGTTGCACACGGCACTGAATGACTCATCGAAACTAATTTTCAAAGACATAAAGACTTGCCAGTTTTACGTACTCTGTGCATGTTGTTTGCTCGGCTTGAAAAGAAACTTGCTGTAAAGAAAACAAAGCCGTAAAACCAATGAGCGAAATCATTGCATTGTTAGGAGATCACGAAACGAAGCATTGTTATCTGGACATCTTCCAGTCGAGCTCTCTGCATGTTTTATTAACATATTGAATGGGCTAATTTGCTCCAGTGAGTTTTGGCTGCTATTAAATGTTTGCGGCCGGGCTCAGTCCTCTGAAGAGGTCAAGGATAAAAAGCTGGTAAACCCGTGTGAAATGGGCTGCTGTGTTCCAGCTGGAAGAGTAGAGCTTTGTTAATAAGACAGCAGAAAAATGGCTTCATTTTACAGAGGATATTTTAAAACCTTGCTTTTTTGGCTTGCTCTTTGAGTAAGTGAAGAGGCCGCTTTGTAGCATTATGCTAAGTGCTAAAAACTCAGCTCGAGGACACCGACCGGGAAAAAGTCGAGCAAATTGTGACCAAATTAGCCAAATCAATCACGCCGCTAAATGTGTTTTATTGGTTCTGGTGGTCTATGCCGCTTTCCACTCCATGACTCTAAACCAATTCTGCTTAGCAAAGCCAAGTCTCTTTAGCCAACAGCTAAAATAACCAGTTGTCGAGTGGAATTCCTCAAGGAGCATTAAAACGCTGATAATTTGACGCGGAGGCTATGAGCCCTAATGACTTGCTTTTGATGTGCCAGACTTTAATTTCGTCAGGGTCGTTTTGTATTAAAGAGTGTGGACTGGCTGTGCTAGAGGAGTCATGCTTCTCCTTTCCTCTTCCCGTCTCCCTTTGACGGAGACCACCTGCTTAAGCGCGTAAATCCCTGATCACTCCCAAAGCCCCGCTCAAACTCCCGCCGACATCCGCGTCCTTCTTCAGCGTGGAGTTCTAGCTTGGGGTGGCACATTCCATACATCAATTTGATTGGTTCTCGTGGGGACGTTGCAATTAAGGCTTATGGGGACCTTGTCATCACTCGCACATGTACGAAATATTTAGGCAGGCGCGAAAGTCCGTTTTAAAACCCTAATCCTTACAAAGTTCTTGCAGTTGTGGGTTGAAATGCTTTTGCTGGACTGACTTGTCGGGATCTTTAGGGGTTTGACGGACGTTGAAGTGTAGATTTTCTCTCTTATTAATTTGCTTTCTTCATCTGCCGGGGCTTTTGAAAAGAGCAATGTGAATGTATCATGATTGTTACGAGCTTTTTTGCGTTTTGAATGAAGTTTTCTCTGACGCACATCGGCGTCATTACCTTCTTTTTGAAAGAATTAATTCTGACCTTCTCGTGGCTCATTCGCTTTTGTAGAAAAAGCGTTTCCGTTAATTAAGCGTGACTCCGGAAATGGGGAAAATTATCGGAAATAATGATGTGAGACTATTCATTGATAAATATTATTAAATACTAGCAGTAAACAAAAGATTTGCTCCGTTTGGCCTGATTACCTTGAGCATTCAGGTTTATGGATTTGTGAAAATAAGAAAACCAAAAAAAAAATCTATCTTGTATGTGTGATTTTGTTTTACTGATTATAGAAGAAAAGTTTTTAGGTTTGAAACATAAGTTTTGTTTTTTATAATTTCACCTTGTACTGTAAATTGCGTTGTCTGCTCAACTGGCTATAACATTTGAATAGTCAGTCATAGATATGAAACAAAAAAAATGTGTCGCATAACTGACCCAAGTCGCCCAAAAGCAGCTCAATTGAACCAATAGGTCTAGACCAATTTGAGTCCATTTTTATTTTGTCCCCACCCAAGGACACCATTTTAATTGGCACAACCATCTTGAATTCTTATGTTCTTCCGCCTGTTTACTATTGGGGTAATCTAGATCATCTCTTGTAATCAATGCCATTCCATATTCCATAACGATGGTTCAACCAAAAGTGCATTGCTTCTGATCCAGATGCCATTCGTATTCCATTAACCCGAATCCAGCCCTATAAAGCCACAGCGGTGTGTATTTTAAAAGAGACCTTTAAAGGTCTCGGCGTTTTCTGAGGACATTCAATTCAACTCTCAGGTGTAACTGTTGTTAAAATGATGGACGGTCATAATTCATCACGCGTTCCGCAGACAAACCCGGTGAAGAACCATCTGAGCTAATTATGGATAGCAGCAATGGCCATATTGAAGGATTGCAGATGGGATTCCTGCCAGAACTGGAAGGTTAACTCCCAGAGCGTGTCGCGGCGGCTCAGATCTTCAGCTGTTAGCCTCAAAAGTTCAACTTCATTGAAGATGCAGCCGTTGTCGAGAAGTTTCACCTTTTTTGTATTGCCAACATGCCCAGTTTTCACTGAAAGACAATAGCAATACCCTATTTGCGCGAATATAAGCACCCCTCAAATTTTTAACGGTCACAAACTTGAGGGGTGCTTATAATCTCAGACTTTTTTTTGTTGCAAACTTACAACTAAAAAGCTTGCTTAGCGCAACCGGCTACAAACAAGTCCAATGTGTCAAATAAACGGAGAGCTTCAAACATGTTGGAGCTTGAAACAGAGTCTGACCGGAGAGCAAAGGATCTTGGGAAATGAAGTCCTGACCTCTAGAATTGACTTTTTGTTATCTATTATTCAAGTATACAATATAAAAATGACTCACAAATTAGGCTTGTTAATAAAAGAAAAAAATAGTATTTTTAAAAGAATATTAACGTATTTGAACCAGAATCATAAAAAAAAAAGATATTTTTATTTTGTGGCTGAAAAATCAGGCGGAGCTTATATTCGCGTAATTACGATAATTGCAGTAGTATTTATTCAGCTTGTGGATTCGCAAAACGATATTGCAAGAATAAGCAGTTCCAGTCTTGGGTAAAGTGCCTTGGGTAAATCTATATGTACACTATTAGTGAGCCGGTAATGACCTCCGTGACTTATTGCATGTGCTGCCGTACCATATGCTCCAGACTTGAGTTGCCTCTGGTGGTTTCCTTCATGTCAGTGCGAGAAAGCTGAAATACATTCATCATCTAACAAGCGATGTGATAATCACTCCCGCTCTCTGTTTTTGTTCCCATTGCACTGTTTAGCAAATGTGATTACAGTGTAATATAAATTAAGTTATTACTGTACCCTCGTTCGTATGCCTTTATTTCACCGCTAAGACATGCACAGAGTTATGTAGAGATTAGACACTACGGGCTCATTTGCCAAGTAATTGCAGTCCTACCTTGTGCAGGTTTATGCATTTGTGAATTCAGGGATTAGCAAAACCAATTTGCAGATTTTTATTGTGTTTTCACTGATCACAGATCAAAAGTGTTTAGGAACGAATAAAATGTACAATTTGCATGTTCTCTGCATGCTTGCGTGGCTTTTCTCCAGGTCTTTGGTTTCCCGAACATGCAGAAGAATCAGTTTCTAGAAAATTAGCGTGTGTACTGCTCTGTGATTGGTTGGCCACCAGTTCAGGGTATGTACTGCTTGCCTGAGCCAGTCGCTGTGATTGGCTGCAGCTCATTGTTACCTGTCAATGGAGAAGTGAAACAAATCAAAAATTGTTGAAAAATAATTATTTTTGTAAGAAAAGTTTTTTTTGAGAAAAATAAGTAAAGTAAAAAAAAAATAAGTAAATGTACATGAAATAAATAGACTTTGTTACTTGAGTATTTTAGCAACAAGCATCTTTTTCTACTGCGGTTAATTTCTTGGGCAGACGAGGCGATATCGCCATCTGCAGGATGCTGAATGTACTGGATGCTATTGGATGAATGTAAAATAAAGGTACCCGCACATTTACTCAAGTATGGTTTTCAGGTACTCTTTACACTTCTGTCAGTAACTGTTTAGGGTTTACTTTAGGGGTTAAAATTTAAATAAAAATAATTAATTGACATCTACACTCTTCATAACCTGCAACATCCGGGTATTACTAAGCACACACTATTTATTACAGAGCAAATAATTTCTGTTAAAATTAGAGGTTTTTGGAGTTTCTAGTACGTTGTAGTGCGGCAGACAGGAAAAGGAAAGCACTTTTCCCAGCCTTTAATGTGAGCGCTGTCATGGTGCCGAACCTTTGTTTGGACAGATCCCAAATCTGCCATGAATAATTCACAGTCTACCTGAAGTCTTGTTTTCCCTGACAAAAAAGCCCCAGCTTCAATTCTTATTTGATCTATTTTTGAAGGAGTTGCAGACAGGCTTTATATTTAGCGAGTTAATATTAGACAGAGTCTGGGGTTTGATCGCCACTGAGTGCTAATCTTCACACACTCTTTAAGTATCACGTGTTTAAACATTTGCCGTTAATTCGTCAGATTATTTTCCTTGGATACGTTTCTATGCTGCCCTACGATTGGATGGTCACCTATTCCCACTATTCCCTTCCTATTCACCTATTCCACAAGAGTTGTGATTGGCTACAGTTCCACATGACCCAGAAATGGAAAAAGCTGATTAGTGAAGACATTCCTCTTGCTATTAGCATTCTGTTTCCCTCATGGTGCCTCAATTTGGACCACAGCTTCGTTCCAGGGTTTGATCTGTGCTGATTCCAGCTCCAGTCGTCTTAAGTCAAATGGAATTTAATGTCTACGAGGGAAAAAAAACGAACTGTCATCCTATTCTAAAGCTTAATGCCAAAATAACTAATTTGACGTCTTATTAAATGATTCAGTAAATCGTGACAGTCTTTCAGTCTGTTTTAGAGGAAAATACTAGTTGAAAAAACCTATATTGCGCCAAACTCAACAATGCCAGCAAATTAAGATGACTATTGTAATTAAATGTAATGCAGATTTGCATTTGTTAGAAAGTCGGGTTTGAAGAGATGGATTCGAGAGTATTTTTAAGAAGGAAAATTCAAGTTAGTGTCTTATTTAGTAGAAAATCAAGGTCTTATTTTGTTTAGCTTCGACTTTTCTTGTAGATTTAGATCTTCTTAACCTGATGAGCAAAGCTGTCATCATCCATTCGCTCTCATGCTTTGACAGTGAGCAATCGAACGATTTGAACCCTGTTCGTGAACTGTGTTAAATTAAAGGCAGTCGACTCCTAATGCTTGATTCGATCTGAAGGAGCCTTTGTGCTTTTATTCACCAAATGATAGTTTGGCGCTGCAATGTTCTGACAATTTAATGGCAGGATTGGTCAGGCGGTGTGTTGTAGACACATCCACCTGTCAGAGCTTCTGCGGCTCACATCACCGCACGTGTCAGGCTTTTGAGAGGTTACTCACCAGCTTTATTAATGGCGCTTGAGCTCTTGCTTGGTTTGAAAGAAAGTTTTATATATATCAAAGAAGGGAAAGTGTGAGATTCATACACACACACACTTGAATATATGTCATTGTGGAGTCCCACCTTGCGTATAAAGCAATTCATTTTCCATAAAATGCCCTTCCCCCAATTTACCCTAACTTTAACCAAGAATAAAATACCATGTTGATTGTCAAATAGACCTTTAAAGATGTTTGTAGGCTCATAGGTCTCATAGGAATTGTGTATAATCGCATACATGTTTATACAACTGTATATACATAGCATATATACAGAGATTCCACTTAAACATATCCAACTATTTTTTTTGTTCTATCTTTCTTTCATTTTTATTAATATTGTTTTTCAAGGATCAAATGTTGTTTGAGAGTATGAAACTAAAGAGATTTTTCCCATTGAGATGAATAAAGGGTTTCTGTTTCTGAAAATCCTAACACTTGGGCCTCACTTTGACTTAAATGCTTGTGCACACACACACACACACACACACACACACACACACACACACACACACACACAGATGTGTGTGACAACTTCAGCCCTAAAATCCCATCTTGCCCCAAACTGGCCTTCAAATTTGTGAGGACCAACCAAACGTCCTCACAAGAGCCCAGAAGTCCCCACATTACCATACAAATCTAGTAATTTTTTTTTTTTTTTGTAAATTTGTTTGATAATGTCAGATGATACACACACATACCTAAGGTAATCAAATGTTGTGTGTAATAGCATTATTTTTCTCTGAGTCCATCATTACCTTTGCTCAGTGTGTATTATTCATGACAATTCTTCCCTGCTTGGGTGTAATGGATTGAAATATGAAATCGAATCATACAAGCTTTGTATTATTGACAGAGCACAATCTGAAATGAGGTAATAACAAACAAGTAATTACATTACATGACCCGCAGTGTTGAGTCTTACTGCTCAAATTGGGTTTTTAGACCAAATTTGAGGATCATAAATTACTTGGCGATACAGAACCAACGCAATTTCCCCATTGAATGTGTTGAAATACGTAGTCAAAAGTAGAAAAATAAATTAGCTGGGTACCATTATAATGTGGTTAAAGCGTAATTCCATCAATCTACTTCCCATTCTGTAATTACCAACCATCTACTCAACCACTTTTCTCAGCTTGAGCCATTTAAAACGATTCTTGGTCTTAAAGTTGGGCACAGTTTGGATTTGTGACCAACCAATCACAGAGCGACACAAACCCACTCACACTCGCGTCTATCATCAATGATCAAAAACAGCTGGTGACGTCATATATAGGAATAATTCAGGACTTCTTGGTTTCTTCAGTGTGTCTTGAGAACCATCTCATCATCTCAGTATCTGGTACGGCAGAAGTAAAGCAATTGCAGACGCTGACAAGCAGCCGCTTGATTGTCACTTCACCCCGAAGGTCCGTTAATATGCTGTGCCTAATCCGGTCCACAACAAGCCCGGCGCCGGATGTTTACCGAGCTGAATGCCACTTATCTCCGGTCTGGCATGGAGGTAAAGGTCCACAGAAGGTCCACAGAACCAGTTTCTGGAGCGGCATTGACTTTATTTTTATTTATTGTGCTGTGACGTCGGACGCGTGGCTTTTCTCTAAGCCGCGTTCACTTAGTACGTTCTCACGGTTCTTCATCGGATCGACTCTGTGAATTATTGATTTTTTTTCTTATGGACTCGTTCTGAAGCTTCTCTACACGCTGAGGGAGAACGATGCTGGGCTTGGAGTTATGGTATTTAACCAAATGCTGGAATATCCCTCTATATTGAAGAGCAATAATTGAGTTCATTGTTGGTTAATAGCTTGTTCTGGTCTTGATCTTCAGTGCGTATATTATTTCCGCAAAGCCTGATGATTCTGGATTTTCACTACTGAATCCACTTCACCGTTGTTTACGGAAGTGTGACCCTTGTGACCCCTGCTACTGATTTATTGAAACGGCTGCTAATTGGCTTCTTTTCTACAGCAAACACAGATGTTTTTTTTTTTTTTTTTTTTTTTTAAGCATTATTATTCTTTATTGAGCCTCAAGCTATTGCTTACCTAGTTATGTCAACTGTCCAACTCAAGGACTCTCACGCTTTCTCTCTCTCTCTCTCACTCTCTCTCTCTCTCCCTCTCTTTTTTTCTCTCTCACTCTCAGTCTCTCGTTCTCTGTCTTTCTCTCTCTCTGTCTCTCTCTCTCACTCTCTCTATCTCACTCTCAGTCTCTCGCTCTATCTCTCACGCTCTCTCTCTCTCACTCTCTCTCTTTATCTGGCTCTCTCTCATGTTATCTTTCTCCGTCATGTCTCACTGTCTCTTGCTATCTATCGCTCTCACTCTCCTACCATTTTTCTCTCTTTCGCAATCTCTCTCTCAGTTTCTTCCTCTTTTTATGTTATTTCTTGCTATATGTCTCTCTCTTAGCATCTCTCTCTCGCTCTCTCTATCTCACTCTCCGTCTCTCGATCTCTGTCTCTCACGCTCTCTCACTCACTCTCTCTCTCTTTCTCTCTCTCTCGCTTTTGTCAGATCTTTTTGTCACTCTACAAAATATGAAAATAAATGTGTAAAGAGGCTTTGTTTACATTTTTACATTCGGAATGTTCTGTAAATGAAGTCTAATTGCTGCTCTGTTAAGACGGAGCGTTCTTTGCTTCTTTGAATAGCACCGCATTTGTTTTTCACGCAATGATCATAAAATTCCTTCATCAAGTTGAATCCGCCTTTCATCTCTGTTTGTGATGAAACCGTGGCGACTCCAAATCACTGTTTCTCAGCAGAGGTTCTTCACCACAGTTTGTTAAAATGACTGATAAATTACAAGGCTAAAAGCAGTAATCGCTACAACCTCACACACTTCGCCTGATTGTAAACACTTCTAAAAGTCTTACAGCGGGATTTGTAATAAACTCAGATCATTTAAGCTATGGACGCGAGGAACGGCTTTTTTCAAAGGAAGTATTAAAAAAGCAGGCGCAATAGAAATGTACGGTCAATTTTGAGCAATGCGAACCATTTCAGATTCATGAATTCCCTCCCACTGCACAGCTCCGGGGGTCTTAAGATGAAGAAAAAATAACGTCTTTTACAGTCTGATCTCATCTTTATTCAAACACAACACCACCATCAATCGTCCAGCTTTAGAAAACGCAGCCCAGAACAATTTAGTATTGGTAAGTTTTGCATCGTAAAGTGAGTGAGTTTGTCAGTGTGGCCACTAGGGGCTGTATCGGAATTGTGCTCTGCATTTAATCCATCCATTAAAGTGACACTCAAAGCCGGAGCAGTGGGCAGCCTTAAGTCTTTAAAGCATGAGCCCAGTATCCAATGCATTGGAGATAGTTGGCGTATTCACCACTTTGACTGGTTTAAATTTGACCTACTAGTTCAATGTTGGTCCACCTTTAAAGTCAAGAAAAAGATCAGACGTTGGCAGTCAATGTACGGCCAATATGTTTTAAATAAAATGGACCATTTTCTGTTTTTTTCCAGCATTCAATCTAGAATATTAGGCTTAAAGTCAAGTTCAAAAGGAGAAACGACAAACTGCCAACTTTAGCCTAAAAGATGTTCATTCATTATATATTTAAAAAAAAAAAAAAACTACATATATTAAAAGTGTAATACATAAAGCTTTTTGTTTTTGACAAGGTGATTTTTAGCAAAGGCAATCATTGACAGCATTACAGCCTCATCGTTCCAAATAGCAGCAAGGCAAGAGCATCATGTTCTCCCTGACTTATCTAACCCATTAATCTAATGCATATTTGGACTAATGCACAGGCTGTAATGACTACCACGATAAACAGCGATGGAAAGTTTGATACGACCCTTAAAAAGTGTAGAATTATGCCGCAAGGTTGCCATTCAGAGTTCACAGAGGAATCAAGTCTCAGAACAAACACCGAATCAAAGGTGGAATGTGGGGAACGGGAGTATGAAATCCAATAACTAGCTACACACTTTGTCATTACCGGCACATCAAGGGCACTTGAGTAAAGGGATTAGCAAGCAGTGCTAAAGAATCAACAACGTGCATGTGTTATTTGCACAAATTCACAGCGGTGGGAGAAACGCGAGAGGCTGAAGGTGACTCCACGTGGCCATTTAGTGCAGCGGCGTCCTGCTAGACCTTCACTGAGAACATGGTGCTGAAGCAGCTTCACTTTTTGATTGACGTTAAGGACTCCCTCTTGTTCTGCCCTACTTTGGCTTTAGTTGTTCTCTTGATATTTTGGGTTTTCCATTGCTTGATTTAAGAGGCCATTTCTTCCAAGTTTCTGACTGACGTTTCCCATTTAATGGTTAGTTGCTTGTGACTTCAAGTCTTTCTGCTTGTTGCCCAAAGTTGCAATATTTGGTTTTACCAGTCTGGAGTGCGTTTGTCCCACTAGGGGCCGTATCGAAATTGTGTTTAACCATCCAGTCAAGTTACACACTCAAACCTGGAGCAGTGGGCAGCATGTGGGGGTTAAGGTCTTGCCCAAGGAGTACCAACTGGAGTGAGATTTGAACCTGCAACCTCTTCAACACAAGTCTACTCTACTCCACCACCATAATATGAACTTCATTGCTCTAATTTATGCATCCCATCAAACATTTCAATAGCATTTTGCTCATTTCATTTCATTTCTTTTTTATTTGTTCTTTTTTTTGTAGTGGTTAAACATATTCCACCTTAAGAACAGGGGTAGGAAGAAGACCATTTAAGACATTATAGTGTACTTAACAAATAATTACGCAAAGTCTACCAAATGTCAGCCACCAATCCAGAATGTGCATCCCTTTGGGTCTAGATTTGCTGAAATTCCCCTTGACCCTGGTAAAAATGGAAATTACCATATTTACGCGAAGATATGCACCCCGCGAATATATAATGTGATTTTTCAGGCACACATTTTTTTTTGTTTGTTTCTGGCTAAATTACGTTAATTTTCTCGTTAAAACACTATTTTATATTTATTTTACAAACCTCGTATCACTTCAATGATGTTTTACTTAAAAATAATAAAACAATATTCTAGCGGTCGTAACTACACCTCCAATCATGCTTTGCTGCTCACTGGTTCTTATGAGCCTTTGTGCTAAAAGAGCAATTGCGTAAAGCTGACTGAGCTCGGTTTTTGTTAAATGTAAATATTAGAACAGTCACGCTTTTCTCTGTGTAGCAGACAGAGCAATTTGACTATGTTCTTCGTTTTGAACTGTTTTCTCCGACGCTTTTTCAGCTGCTGATCTCATTTTCAAGCCCTAGCCATTATCCTTTAGCGCGGCAATCTACCGGATGCAATATGTTCAGTCTGTAATGATTGTTTTTTTGTTAAATCTTACTTCTTCCAGTGTTAGTTTTTTCCGCAACGTTTCTAATGTTATTGAGCTAATAAAAACTCATATGCACGTCTGCCTCCAGCACCATTAATTAAAGAAATGAGAGCTTAAATGTATGTGAAAATTTGAAATTGGCGATTATAAGCACCCCGCACATGTTACGATTTGCGTCTGAAGACGACAGCAGAGTTCATCCAAATGAGGTTTAAAGACAAACTTATGGAATCCAAACACCAGATGATGAAGAACATGCTCATAGCCACCAGAGGGAGCTGAGCTGAGGGACCGTGACAACAAGTTTTGGAAAACCAGATGCTTAAATTCGGTAAATAAGCTAAAAGAAATTCAGGAAAATTCAGAATCGTAAATTGTTGTGCTGTTTGATGAACGTGTAGTGATGTAATGAGGTTAGGAGAAACTCCCAGAGGTTTATTCACATGAAGCCTTCTAACGTGCATCTTTCAGGGGGAAGAAAACTCGTGGCTAGCCTTGTTTCTCCATGCCTCATTTCCCTTCCAGTCAATCTAGTGACCTTTCGATGGTCCAACATGTGTATGCCTCATTTACGTACATCTTGATGATGAGTTTCAACATGGCGGCAGAACCGGCTGGTTAGGCATTATTTATTGCACCTTCATACGAGCGAGCGTTTCTAAGGGGGTTACCTAATTTTATGTTTGATCTACTGTTACGAGCACTTTTTTTGCAGTTTCCGTTTCCATAATATGGGATGGTTGTCGTCTTTTAAAAAGTCTTTCTGATGGTGTCTAAAGTTCAGCATTTGAAAATTTTCAACACATCCATTATTGTCAAATATGAATATTGGGTTTCTGAGATTTCTTCACTCGGCTACGGAAGTGAAGAACACCATTTCTGAGAACTATTGACTAAAGACCATTGAATCTGAAGCCATAATGAGCCAGTTAGCCGTTAAATGGGCCGTGATGGATTAGTGTCTGGATAGATGACCCAACAATCAATTTGGCTTCCCATTCTTCAATTGCAAAGCTTCGGTTTTCATTTCTGGTCTTGTTGTGAAAAAGTCCACTAATGCGCTTCAGACCGGATTCTTGTCATTAGGCTCTCGGTCTGTCGCTAGCTATCAAGTGCTATATAATTTTATGGACTGACCCTAATGATGGCACCATTTTTATGGTCGTTTTCGAGAGCTCTTCTCGAGATGTCTAGCCTTGACTGAAGACAGACATGTTTTTCACCCAACTGCTTTTTGCGTCAAGCCAATTCCGACGTGTCATTCCTTCGCAGCTCTGCAAGGATATAATGAACAGACTAGATGCAAAGCTTCAAAAACGGCTTGTCTCTTAACATTGGCCGCTCTCCACAGTCCAGGAGGCAGCGGCGAGTCGCTGCCGTATCGTTTAATGACTTCGGTGCGGGATGGATCACATTCCTGTCAGACAGGGCTAAGCTCGTAATTAAGTGTGCTAATTAACAGCTGTTGTAGCTGGATCAGGATTTCCTGCTTTTGGATGGAAGGAGGCTTAAGGCTTTCCAGGACCGACTCGTGCTGTTAATTCCTGGCTAAGAAAGGCAAACAGTGGTGGAGCCTTAATGGATACTTCAATTCTGTCATTGTTTACCCGTATGGGTGTCGTTGTAATAACCAGTGTTTTTTTTTTCTTGTTTGTCACAGAGGATAATTAAAGACACACTTATGGATTCCTGCGGATCAGTGTAGCATGGTGTTTGCCACAAAGGTTGTGGGTTTGAATCCAAGATAAAATAAGTTGTTTTGTTGCGTACAAATGGTGCAAGTCGCTTTGGATGAGAACGTCGGCTAATTGAATTGTCAATGTACATCAGGGGTGTCAAACTCATTTTCACCGAGGGCCACATCAGCAAAGTGTCTGTTCTCAAAGGGCTGGATGCAACTTATCAATTTTCAAATGTGATGTTAAATAAATGTAACTACTCTTTAATGTTAAACAACTGTGATACACCTGGCCATCCTGCAGCATACGCAATTACTGTCCCTGGTCCTGAAATGGCCAGGTGTCTCACACAACTCATTATTTATTTATAGTTGATTACTCAGAACTTAATCAAATGACAATTGCAGTTGCATAGAAAACCTATGTTTGCGTGTTGCTCTAACGTAAATTTTGTTACATTTTGTCAGCTTATGAAAACACACATAACTCCACTAATAAAGGATCAAACTGTCCAAGTGAATGAAGAAAAATAACAAAATGGTGGAAACACGTTGGAAAAGACATTTTGGGAAACGTAACTTTTGGTCAACGTACAATTTTAATTAATTTTTTTGGTATATATTTTTAGACTTTTAAGCTCTCGCAGGCTACATAAAATTACATGGCCGCCTTGAGTTTGACACAAGTGATGTACATGGAATCATTTTGTCAATATGGTTTAAGACTGCCCACTGCTCCGGGTTTGTGCCTGTTCACTTCAATGGACCGTTAAATGCAGAGCAGATTTTGATACGGTCCCTAGTGGCCATATTGATAAACTCGCTTTACGTTATATGTCAGTAACACGTTTGGACCTTAGTTTATAGTAGCACGTTTGGACCCTTCACGTTTTCCTTCTAGGGAGTAAATCTGCACAACACCGCAAGCTCTAATTACTATGAAGCTGGGCTCAGTCGCACGTTAAGTGCAGAGAATTAAGGCGAGGCTGGGAAAGGAGCTCCCTGCAGGGCTGAATGACATGTCTGCGTGGGTGAGAGGAGCAAAGATGTGCGTGACGTTCCCTTCTCCGCTCCTTCCAGGCCTGCCGTCGGGGAGCATGCCTGAGGATTATGCTTAAATTGATCGTGCGATTACAGTTTTACACGAGCGTGCTCTGGTGATTAGCACAGGGCGATTTTAGCACCTTCTCAGTGGCTTGATTGAAGTGCCAATGATCTTCTGTAAATCCAGCCAGACATCCAGGACATCCCGAGACTGCTGAGCTCAGTCATTCCTTTATTTAGGAATTGTTCTACATCCATGACTCAGCTGATTCCTGTCACACTGCTCAGCATAATCCTTAATGTCCTTTTATTTATTTATAATAATATAATATATATATATATATTCATATGTAGCCATAATTTATGAGACTCGTCTCACTTTTACTGAGAATTTCTGAAAACCACATGCAGCAATAACATTGATTACTGTGACTGAGTGATTCGATTTTTTGACTTGGTCTTACATGCTCTTATACACACAAATTTTATTAAAAGTCCAAACTTCCGTGCAAGGAACACAGAACTATGTGTGTGTGTGTGTGTGTGTGTGTGTGTGTGTGTGTGTGTGTGTGTGTGTGTGTGTGCTTTTTAATAGAAGAGCGAAAGTGATAAACTGTGGCGTATTAGATAACATTCATTCAACGTTTTATTCTGAAAATATGAAGAATGTTTCACCAAGAAGGGTTTAACAATTTTTATCAGAAGTCAACATGAAATATTTTATTTAATTCTTTTATTTTCATGTTTCAAATTTAACCAAATTTTTTATGTAATTCCTAATTATATTTATTATTTAATTAAAAATTATAATTATTTTTCATTCTGTTTAGAAGTTGTGTTGTGTGTCAATTGCTATTTATTGTCTGCTATAAAAAAAAGTTTTTTTTTAATTGTTCTGAAATGTGAACTTGTGAAAAGCAATAACTACAAAGCCTATGCTGCCAAGATAGCAAAACAAATCAAATTAAATTGACAGAAAGGGCAACAAAAATGATTAAAAGAAATAAAATTCAGACGCTCATTGTTGATGATTTGAATTCCACAATCGCCGCTTGCAGCTATATTTATTCTTCTTCTGAAAGCTCTAGGCAGGTTGTGTTTATTATAACATCATGGTCATTTTAGAGTCTCAGCAGCTCAGATCAAAAAGTTGAAATGGGTTTGTGCCTCCTGGGTTCCCCGAGCCTGAAAATATGTTTGTATGCCCACATTAGTTGAGGTTGTCTGGACTGACATTTCCAAAATCTCCTCTGAGGGTTTGTACAGAGAGACCTGCAGACACAAAATCATATCAGGCCGAACGTTTTCCATTTCCTCCTATCTCTTTTCAAAACTTTAAGATATCTGTCCACACCTCGACTATAACCACTCTTTCCAGCACCACTGTTCCAGATGCGCACACACACAATCATACGTACAGCATTTATAGCAGCATCTCGTTTATCATGCCCGTCACCCTCAAAAAAAGTGTCAACACAGATATGAATATTTTGGAAAACAAAATATGACACCATCTCACATGCGTCTCTGGAGGACTGCGGAGGTGTCAGAGAATACGGCGAGTAACTGATTGATTTTTTTTTTTTTTTTAGCAGAGACCAACCCTAATACGATGAGGTTTTAGAAAGTGGTTAAATGCTGTTTCGGTTTGTATTTATATTTGTACAAGTTTCTGATTCCAAGGTTTTCGATCTGAAGCTGCATTATTTATTTCGCTCTCATGTCATTCAGTTTGATTAATCCGCTAATTATGGCATATGAATTATTAAACGGACAGAACGACTACTGTACTCGTATCCGACCAGTGTTTGCCAAATGTTCTAGTGTGAGTCTATAAAATGAATATTTTCTTTAAAAAAAAATACAGTTTAATCTTTTATGTATCATAATTTTGATACATTTTGAGTCCGTCAAAAATTCTCGTTACTATACATTATTGAAAAATTCTTGTTACAATACATTATTTTACTATTATATGTTTACTAGTATATGTTTTACTATTATATATTTACTATATACATGTTTCTAATTTACAGTATGAGGCGTTTGCTTGGTGTCAGCTCAGTTCCCTATGACCCAGAAATGGAAAAGTGGTTCGGAAAATGGAGTCACCTCTTAAAATCCTTTCTTATTAGCTTCTCATCGATATTCTCGTGTATTTGCTCTTAGCTTTGCACATTTGCTCTTAGCTTTGCACACAAAGCCACATCACATAAGAATTCTTAAGAATGTTTCTTTTCCATCTCCATTTATCTGCTGCTCTTGGATGGCGGGATTAAGCCATTGCCCGCAGTGAAGCTGCAGATCAATCTCCGTATTTCACCCCGTCTGAGGTGTCACATCACACAACAGCTCCATCAAACCCAGATTGGGCACATCCAGGATCTGACAGGTGCCTTCCCTCCTGAGAACACCAGATGAGGGTGGACGGGTCATTGTATTGAGAGAAAATGAAAGGAATAGACAGTGTGACACAATGAGATGTTATAAAGATTTGGCTTTTGACTCACAACATAGGCAGCGCAATAAAAGGGGCAATAAATTGGCCGCAAATTTCAATTCTTTCACTGGAGGGGAGTGAAAGCAAAGCGAAATAAAAAGCTGAAGTAAACGTAGTGAATAATTGTAATAATGAACGTTTTTGCCACACAAGGTGTAATGGATCTTTTTAGTATTTGTATTTAACTTTATTAGTAATTGTCGGACATATACGGAGAAGTGAAGGCCTTCCGCTGATAGACAGGAGAGTGTCAGGTTTCCGACAAGCCATCTTTTCCCACGAGCCCCTGACAGACCATTTGCTCTCATGTTTGTGTCCGTGTCTGTCATCATAGCATCGGCTTTTACATCAGTTCTGCATTTCAGTCTGGAGTTTTTTCCTAGAAATTTCTCCAGCCGAGCTGTGAAGAGATTGCACCAGGGAATCCGCCGTGTTTGTAACCTTTAGCAACACCGCAACATATTCCGTTTGAATAAGCAGTCGACTTCTTCAAATTCTGCTTTTTTTTTCATCAGTGAAACATATTTTATAGGTATAGGATTTATTTAAAGGAGCACGGTTTCACCACACTAGTTCTTTAAACATCATAAATTCTTTGAAAACTTAAATAAAATGGACTCAACTGACAAAATAGAAGATTAAAGGAAACTGAATCTAACTAATTTAAGTGGAGGCATTAACTAACTGAACCTTGATGGAACAGAACTACCATTTCCATAACATTAGCTTAGCACTTAGCTTAGCGCTTAGCATTTAGCTTAGCTTCACTTGATTACACTTGTTTTGGCTTGACAAACAGAGACCGAAAAAACAAACTAAAAAGGAAGTGAAAGGAAGAAAGAGTAAGAAGAAGAAAATGGTGCAGGTGGAAAAACGAAACTAATAACTGGCCAATCATCAGATATCACCATCACTGTCAGGATTCCAAAACTTGTTTCCTTTAGCCCAAAAATAGATGACGAGTGGACTTTGTTTTGTTATTTGTTCATATACTTTAACATTGATCTACATACTTTAATGACATTGTGCATTGGACATGAACAAACGTGTTGTTTTGCAAAGTCGTTCTTGTATAATAATTCCAGCTGGAATGAAAAATGTGTCCGGAACGTCATGTCTGACACACGTGTGATTTACAAATGACTGACACAAATATTTCCCTGAGGGAAACTATCAATATCTCACAGTCTCCCTTTGTGCATTTTAAATGCTTTAATATTTATAGAGCTGCTTTAGTATGCATAGAAAAACACTAGGTTGGTTTTACACGTCGTCATTTAAGTCAGTCGTTTTTAAGTATAATTAATAGCTTTTATGAAATGTGTACATAATGCATTTTATTTAATTATGCATGCTTTTCAAAGCATTTACCTCACCAAAAGGCCATGTAAACATTGGCTCCAGGATCTTTTTAACTGCACAGAGTCTCACTTCATTTTCATATATTTTACAAATTGTGCAATTAAAATTAAAAGAGTGTTTTTCACACAAAGCCACATACGTAACATTTTGGCTTTGTCTCCCTGGTGTCTTTATTTATTTGTAATGGATTTTTTATGAGTCTGTCAATCACATGCTCGCTGACATTTCTAACTGTGTGTGTGTGTGTGTGTGTGTGTGTGTGTGTGTGTGTGTGTGTATGCATTTCTTATTCAGCACCAATTGTCGAATTTATTTAACCGAGTCTTGGTTCAGGATTTTCACGCTTGCTGGTTTGCGATTACGATTGTCTAGTGAACTGGATAGTGATCATGTTGTAGCACAGGTTCACCTTTAGAACACCACCAACCTGCACTATACACACACTTGGGTGTGTGATCACCTGGACTTTTATTATGGCGTGTCAATGTACAGATAGATAGTCGCATGGGCAGACTGATGAATGGATGGATGGAAAGAAAGATAGACAGACAAAAAGATAGACAGATGGAGAGAAAAATAATATTTTTCCCTTTAGAAATGTATAATACAACAGTAACCACAAAAAATAAAATAATTTCACTTACAAAAACACCAGTATTCAGAGTATTTACAGTCGTTCCTTGGTTTATCAGTTTATTTTTAATATTTATATTCTTGTTGTTATTTGCTTTTTGTGTCCCGGCATTTCTGTTTAATTTCTGTTTTCTGTTTAAAAAATTTAAAGTTTAACTTTTGTTTTTGTTAAGTTACAAGTTTTACATTCATTTTTTTTTTTTACTTTGATTTATGTTTTCTGAGATTGTTGTTTTGAGATGTTTTGCCCATTGTAACTGTTTTAGATTTTTGCAACAATTTTTTTTGTTTAGTTAAATTTTGTTTTGTCCGTTTTATTTTTTGCAAAATTAAAGTCTGAAATTATGACATCTTGAGTTACATTTCCAAGAAAACAGAGGTTTTTCCACTAAACAAAGTCTTGGCCCTTTGTTCAGTATTTAGTTTCGCACAGGAATCGTGATGAGATTTTATTGATTCTTGAGGTTTATTTTTCTTTTTCTGAGTGCATGTTCTCTCTCTGCGTCATTGCATGTATTTTGTCTCTCACTTCTTCTCTCTCCGTCAGTGCATGCAATCGTTCGCTCGCTTTGCACACTGACATGACAGACCATGTCAACGTGCTTCCTGTTACTGTCTCGTTGTAACTTCCTGTTGCCTACAGAACTTGAAACTACGTGTTGAACCGGAAAAAAGCGATTCTCCGCACAGGAGCATCGCTTTCCGCGTTTCCATGTGCACACTATATGTACGTTCACATGGCCTGGAGTCATGTCTGCATGTACATAGGAGTGGATGCTTGTTGGCATAAATTATTTCAATATAATTTATCATGTTTGCACAGACTAGTCCATGTGTCTTTATCTGTACACAGTTCTATTGCATTTCGCTTCCGAGCGACCAAATTACAATTGGCGAACTCAACAGATCGCACTTAAAAATGTAATTGGACTCTTACTAGCAGAAGCGACCAGAGCGTCGTCTCTGTGTCTGTCTGGAAATGCAGCTGGGACCTTGTTTTTATTCCGTTTTTTGCGAAAGCCCTGCCACGACGGGGTTCATTTATAATGCGGCTGTAGCTTCAGAAGCGCCCGGAAGAGCCACTGTCTCCCCCCAAACATGATAAAAGGAAAGACGGGACATCCTTGAAGCCTGTTCTGGAAGTAGCAAGTGCCGGATTAATGAACGGCACAAGCAGGTTCCCGTGACGGCTCTCGGACATTCTTAGAACTCAACAAACAAGCTATTTTTCACAAATATTTGAGGAAAACAAAAGATCTAAACCTTTAAATCCAGAAACGAGAACAAAAGTGGCCAGGTTGCAGGCCGTAAAGGTTCAGCTGTCATTTCCTGCTGTATACAAATGTCTAGAAATTAAATCCCGATTCCTAACGCAAGTCTTTTCGTGTTTGGTTGACAGCTGAGGACACATGTGGTGATACTCTGAGGGGCTCGAGTGGCATCATTACGAGTCCCAATTTCCCGAGTGAATATTACAATAGTGCGGACTGTACATGGACCATACTTGCTGATCCCGGAGACACCATCTCCATCATTTTTACAGACTTCCAGACGGAGGAAAAGTACGACTTCTTGGAGGTGGAGGGCTCCGAACCGCCGACAATATGGTGAGTCCCGACCACATCTGGCCTGTTTTCATCTGTCTTCCATTTCTTTGGTCCAGTGTTTTGTGCTTTTATAGCTTAAGCTCTTAATACCACCTTCAAAAAGGTGGTCTTATTTTTATCGTAGTCATGTGTTGGTCAATGGGTTTTAGTCGTTTGTATGTACGTGTTTAGATCCATGATGGTGTCCACAAGATCTTGACATCTCGCCACGTCAGACGCACATCTAGCTGCAGTTGTTTTTATTTTCTTTACATGTCTGATTGTCAGAGTTTGTCCCTTCGTTTAAATTTAAATGTAATATGTCAACCTTTTCATAGAGTAGAGAAATGTACAGTTAAAAATGAGCTGTTTTATCCAGATGGTAAAGCTGCACATGTCCAGCTGTTTTGTGTGTCCAGTTCTGAGTTTTGTTTTTATGTTTCTATTTTATTCTATTGTTATTTCCTGAAATGGGTTGTTTGTTGGGTGAGTTGTGCCACCGCACAAGACTCAAATTTCCATCTTGCTCAGGGTCTTTTTATGTGCAGTTTGTCCTGGGTTTACTCCAGTTCTCCAGTTTCCTCTGGAGTGTTAGTCTGAGAAATTGCCCCTACATAGTCTGAACAACAATGGACTCTTTTTCCCTAATTTTTGAACACAGATAATGGTCATTTTTTTATACTTGAACTTGAGCTTGAGCTACTATAGGTTCTCTGTGATTGGCTGACCACTTGTCCATTTCCAACCTTAGTTCCAGTGTCGATTGGCTCTTTATGATCCAGAAATGAAATGATTGAAAAATGCCTTTATTTGTCCCCACAGTGGAGAATTTACATAGAAATGGAAAGTTCAAAAATAAAGATGAATGAAAATATAATATAATGTTGCTTTAAAAAGGCTCTTTGTAGGCCACCACTGATGATGTTCCAGGTTTCCTCTTGTCGCATACTGTTTCTTTCTTTAATAGCACCTTGTAGTCGTGTCATTGGTTGAACTTGAAGCGTCTAGTATTATCTGAAGTTTAACACCATCATTATGTTTCACCTCTGCTGTCTGTTGTTCAATCTCCATTTAGTCTATCGATTCATCCTCGTCTCCCTTAGTGGCCAATAGGAGAAGACGAGTAATTATTACCCGCTTTTGTTTGTTTGTGTCTCTGTCGTGCATCAAGCTACTGTACGGCGGGTAAAAAGGAAGTAATGTCCGCCGCAAACGTTTTCCGCTGCACACAGCTCTCGGAGGAAATGAACACGAGTATCGATCGGCCTTAATGTCCTTGCTCTTCAACTGGAGGTTATAAATTGAATCCAAGCCAAGTTTTTAATTATATCTCATTTGGAAGGGACAGTTGTGATATAAGTCCGTGTCATTTAGCACTTGATGGAATGCTTGGACACTGCTTCGCCTGCGTTTGCCAACTGGCTTGTGTAGTATGACTTGTACAACAGTACGTCATCGTTCCCTCTTTAAAGTTACACAGTCAGGCTTGGTAGTTGACGCTGTTTTGTTCGGAATTAAATGTACATAAATATATTTAAAGTAAAACAAATACATGTTATACTGTATAAAATTACACACACTGTGCTACATTTATTTGATTACTAATTCATTTAAATAAATAATGTATATATAGTTGTTAATTTTATTTTTATATTAAGCGACACAAATGCTTTTAATTCGATTTTTCTATTATATAAATAAATATTATTTTAGTACATTATCTTAAAACTTGACAGTCTATGATACTGCCTGTTAGTTTTGCATGAAATGCTTTTGTTGTATCTTTGCATTTTTGATTATTGAAATCTTGTAAACTTTTCTATTGAAATATTTTTTACTGGACACTTTTTACATATAATGGCTTTCTTTACATTATAGATTTACGTACATTGAGAATTTCCAAATCTTTTGTGAACTGCCTTTTCCATTTCTGGGTGAGCTAATAGAATAGGATAATGTAAACAAAGAAAATCTCAGAACACACACAAAAATGTATACTTAAGTAAAAAATAAACAATTTTACAGTCAATCTAGTACTTGGCCCCAAACTAAGTTTATGACTTTCTACGACGTCGTATAAACGGCCAAAGCGAGAATGTAATGATCTGAAGCGCATCGGCGACACGCTAACACCGTGTTTACAGTGATTTATTCAAGACCATCTTTTCGCGGCAAGCAAAGAGATGTCAGAGAGGATCTTTAAGCTGAGCCAGGGAGCCCGAATTGAATATGCATGTTATGCAGATGAGCCAGTCGTTCTTCATTGCGGATTGCTGCATAAACAAAGCGCAGCGGACATCTGAGGATGCTGCTGATACGTGTAGATGCGAGCGCAACAAGCTTCACTGGCCCGTGTTTGTGCTGCTCATCCATCCACGTCTAGATCAACAGATAAACCTGCCTCGTCACTTAATCATCTCTGCCATTCGTTTTGCTGCGCATTAATCTGTCTAGTGTATAATTAATTTGTTTTGCAATCGCCGGCTCACCTGACCTTTCCGTGCTTTGGGATTAGGCCGACGCCTCCCTCACCTGATTGCCTTCGTGCCTTGTAAGTAGTCTGTCATTTTTGGGATCTAATAACTCCGGATATCTCTCTCTCTCTCTCTCTCTCTCTCTCTCTCTCTCTCTCTCTCTCTCTCTCTCTCTCTCTCTCTCTCTCTCTCTCTGTGTGTCTCTCGCTTACCAGGTGCTGTCAATTCAAATGTAGATTTATTATTATTAATAATTTATTTATATTAATACATGCAAATTGTTTTTGTCTTTTTGCTTTTTCTAGAGAAAATACAAAAACAAATATAACATATAATTACAATATATAAGAATAATAAAAATCAAGAAGCGTGTAGGTAAAAATAGCATATTTTGTAAATGTATCCAAGTGAACATATATTATTTGTTAATATAGATGCATATTAGATGAATAAATATTAGAATCTGGTTTTTGATCATTTCTAACCATAGCCTTGTTTGCCCTTTTCATCTAAGTGTTTAATGGATTACTGAAATATTGTTCCATTTTCCTCTTTTATTCAATAGCTGATGTGACTACAAACAGGAACCAGAGTTCAAAGCCTGGCCAGGTCCTTGTTGTGAGGTGTTTGTATGTTCTCCCCATGTTCAACTGGGATTTCTCCAAGGAAAAAGATGAATACAAAAATTCAAGGAAGAGTTACACAAAATACAAACTGAGTTTTGAGGTGGACAGAGCGAGCAACGTTTTATTGCGTTTTATTGCGTTTTATTGCGCTCATAAGTAGCTCAATATAAGCAGTTAAAAGTCTCCCTGGTCATGTTTCAGATTGCCCATGTTTTTTTTTGTAAAATGGACTAAGAAATCAAGATGATGTTGTCAGGCTCACAATTTCCTTATCTTTGATATCATGTTTAAGGAATTAAGGTATTAACCACCGTCCCCAGAATTCATCTCCTCATTTGTCTATAAAATCAGATTAGCTGAGCTTCAGCCAATGGACCTCAAACGTCGTTTCCCTTTCAGATCTGTCATGCGGCTCTTTAAAGGCCCGTATTCTGCTGCGTGGCTTTTGATTCTGTTCTGACAGATTCAGTGCAGCTCAGCAGCTGAAATACAGAGAACTTGAGCAGCTCTTGGTCTGTGAGCTTGTCCATCCTGTCAGTATTTCAGAGACTCGTGGTTTCAGCCAGTGGGAGTTGAATTGTGGCGATTAGAATCCTTGTTGTTGTGAGCATCGTTGGGCTTTAAGGGGACACCTCGGGAACCACTGGTGTGCTTCAGCCTCCAGAGCAAATGAGGAACCGTTTCAAATAAGGAGCATCTCAAAATCTGGTCCAAGTGGGTGACTGCCACCTAAAATAGACCATTCAGACATTCAACAGACATTCAGATTCACGGCCTTAAAACCTCCAGATGAAAAGAGAATGAGCCGGTCCCCACCAGGGAGATTCTGCGCTCAGACAACTGCTCATTACATCCCATCACAATTTATCTTCTAGTTTTATTGGAGATGATTGGATTAGATCGGTTTTGTCCCTTTCCATCACTCACTTTATTGACCATGTTTAGAAAGGGCAAGGCAACCTCGCTCTGCGCTCAATGCACTGTGAGGGTCTACAACGTTTCAGATGGAGATAATTCAACGTCATGGACACTTCTTGCAAAGCTGTGTGATAACTTGCTTTTGTATCTTCTCTGGTTCTTGGTTTAAATTCTAAATTGTGCATAGATTTTGCCTCATAAAAACTTGGTGTATTGTGACGTGTATTTTGGGGACTTTGTGTAATGTGAGGACTTTTTTGGAAACTTGAGGTAATGTGCGGACTTGTGACTTGGTGTGTTGTGGGGAGTTTGTGTAATGTGAAGACTTAAAGTAATGTGAGGACTTTGTGTATTGTGAAGACTTGAGGTAATGTGGGGACTTGAGGTAATGTTGGTTTTGTGTATTGTGGGGGCATTATCGGGGCCTCAATAATTGTGAGTCTTCACAAAATTTTTACTATTGTTTAATTGATTTGATAATTTTGTTCACATAAATTCAAATGACTCCTTCAAATGAAAAAAACAAAATTTCCCCGTATTTCAAATTTCCCAAATTTAATGAAAACCACCTCCACACCAAGTCATAAATCCATAAATGACAGTTGCTCACTGGTTTACATGGTACATAATTTCAAGTTTTGTGTGGTTTGTCTTGAGCTTGAAATAGGTTTTTTTTTCTATTCTTCATGAATATGTCATTGAAAAGGCCCCCTGTCTGTAATAGACAAGCACACAAAGGTGCATTTCATATAATTTGTGCTTTTCTTCTTTTTCTTTGCCAAATGCTTAAATAACAACAAGCCGGGAGGGGGAGACTAAAGTGAATTGAACATCAATTGAGAGGAATGTTATGCATTCCACGTTCCAATCAATTTTGCTGGCACACTAACCGACGTTCACTTCTGGGAAATCTACAGCACCCAGACGGAAGCAGCATTTTGAGCAGGAAGTGCCTTCGATGTGACCTTGAGCTAAATGGACTTTGGGATCTTTCAGCACATACACACAGGTTTCACGAAGTGTTAAAGCGTATGGGAAGATTTTGACAAATGCCATTGATTCGTTCACATATCACTAGATAAAATGGCACAAATGCACTTTTAATAGGGGTTTGAAAAACTTTTGTGTAGTTTTTTGGTTGAAAAAAAATAAAAATATTCATTAAAATATGTAATTGAATATGTAATTTTGAAAATATTAGAAAAATGTTGGATGACTCCTAATATTTAAAACATCGTTGTGGAGCCATTGCTATTGATACAAAAAATGTCTAGTGATTGAAGGAATGTTTTTGTTTTGTATTTTGAAGAACAAATATTTGTAATGCAAAACAGTGTTAAATGTTTCACATACATCTGAAAAATATTATACAATTTTACAGTAATTTTGTTCAAATGTTTTTGTGCATTATAAATATTCATTCTGTAAATACATTATTTAGTGATATATTTTTACTAATCAAGAGTAGAAAATTCAAAAAGCATGTATTAAAAAATGTATGTAAAATGCATGTATATACTGGTACAGTATATAAAGTATGTGTATATAAATTTAGATAGATAATATAAAGAATATATACAGTTTATATATTTTGTATATTTCTTATACATATGAAAATATTATTTTCATTTAAGAATTATTATCATAAGTTTTTTTCTAAGAATATATATTGTATAATATTATATAAGCAAGAATATTGCTGCAACTAAGTAAAAAAAATGATATAGCGGTGTAGCTCCTATAATGCGATCTATATTGCGAGGAAACTGATATAGCGGGTCGAAAATTGTCACGTTCTTTTCATGCGCTCAGCCTTGAAATGGTGTGTCCCTCAGCTTTAAACAAAACTCAAGGCTCTTTCACAGATGAAAATAGCTTCCGTGGGTAGAAGCCATTAAAGCTGGCCTTCTCCAAAAGTGCTTTTAGAAAGTGAGAAGAGTTTGCCGTTCAAAGTTCAGTGACATTCAGTGGGCCGGGATGACCAGCACAGGGGCATTTATCAGCAGCTTCACAGACCTCAGGCAGCTCAGAGAGCCACCAGCCTAAAGTGGAGGTGGCGGGCAACCACAGGCTGTCGGCTTTGCCAAGAGAGAGATAAGAAGCTCGGACAGCAGTGGCTGGCAGGAGCTGCAGTGTTCTGGAGCGTCACGGTCCTTCAGAATGGATCATTTCCTGCCAAGTTCCCCCCGCGCATAGTCACTCTAGTCAGGTGGGATCCGTGCTAATCCGACTAGTGATCCCACTCGTTCTTTACCTCGGACCCCCTGGAGGTCTGAGCAATGCCTGCAGGTGTTGTTCTACAGGAGACAAAACCACTAGTATCAATAATGTGTGTTATCTACAACAACACGAAAACTACTTTCACGCAGACGCAGCACTCGACACGCAGCCGCAACATTTGAATGCAGCTCTCGAACGCAGACGCCGAACTCGAAAGCAGACGCATCACTCGTACGCAGACACAGCACCTGCAAGTAGACGTAGACCTGGAACGCAGACGCAGCACTCGACACGCAGACGCAACACCTGCAAGTAGACGTAGACCTGGAACGCAGACGCAGCACTCGACACGCAGACGCAACATTTGAATGCAGCTATTGAACGCAGACGTCGAACTCGAAAGCAGACGCATCACTCGTACGCAGACGCAGCACCTGCAAGTAGACGTAGACGTAGAACTGGAACGCAGACGCAGCACTTTCACGCAGACGCAGCACTCACACACAGCCTCAACAGCTGCACGCAGGCTCAGCACTCGCATGCAGCTGCTACACTTGCACACAGACATAGCACTAGCACGCAGACGCAACAGCTGCAAGCAGACGCAGCACTGGAACGCATGTGCAGCTCTCGCACGCAGACGGAGCATTTGAATGCAGCACTGGAACGCAGACGCAACACATGCACACAGACGTAGCACTCAAAGGCAGACGCAACGCTTGAATGCAACAATCGCACGCAGACTCAACAGTTACACGCAGACACAACATTTTAATGTAGCTTTCGCTCACAGATGAAACACACATACTTACATGTACACACACACACAGACAACATGTACGCACAACATAAGTGTTATTGACTATTCCTATCATTTCTTAGTGAAAGCAGAAAAAATACTAGTTTGTTAAAATGTTCTTTAAATCTAATAACTATAACAAAAAATATACATTTTAGCAATTGTAACACATTTTTGACAAAAATAGGATTAATTTAAAATGCCAAACTGTAAGGAGCATTATGCGTTGGACTAAGTATTTAATTAGTATTTTATTTGCTTGGCATATTACTACACAACAGCTTATTTGCTGGGCTCTGGCTTAATCCTCAACCCTTTTCATCTCAAGCAATGTGCAGTCGGCCTGTTTCGCCCCGGAGACCAACTCTGTTCATGCGCCGTGGAGCCACGAGCGGAAATCTCTGCAATTCTACTCTCAGCACATTGACTTCTCGTGCTTTTTAGCCAAAGGCTGCTCCGCGTGCCACAACGGCTTAAGCTGCGGCCGCAAACTAATTCCGCGCCGTGTGACGCGGCCAAAATGGCTACCAGACAGAAACCGACCCGCTGTAAACCGCTTGGAAAACTCTCGGACGTGTCCAACGCGATGTTGGGTTTGACGGACTGAGGTGTAAAGTTTAGTTTGCCTCATGCGACGACTGTAAAGGAGAAGGTTGGCCATTAGCGAGAAGACGGACGAGGGTGTCGAGCACACCAAGGTCGGCCGTGAGAAGGAAAGCAATGACTAGAAGTTTTCATGGATTTCGGTGTTGCTCCCAGATGTCCGTGTGTAAATGCTTCATTTCTCCTGAACGGGCATCTGCTCTGCCATGCTGCTCCGTATCAATTACGCATGTGAGCGATGATGCTGGAGCCAGTTACATGGGGACCTTTCTGACGGAGGAGGAATGCCTGTTCTTTGGTGTGTGTGTGTGTGTGTGTGTAGGAAAAAAAAAATGAAAAAAAAAAAAAGTCTGACAAATGACTGTAAAGTAAGTTAACAGTAAAGTTAACTGTAAACAGTAAACTGAAGTAAAGTGTGTGTATACAGTTCTTCAAGTTTGTCAAATTCTCATATGTAAAAGACCATGTAATGGAATGTTAAATAGAATATTATACTGTATCACATATATATTAAAACAGTTAAACTAAAAAGACAGTTAAAACTGTGATGAAAAGCGCCCTACAAATACTTATTATTATCATTTTATTTAGTAAATAGTTTTTTGCATAATTGCATAAAGTACATAAAGTAAAGCAAAAGTAGTGAAGTATTTCACGTGAGTTACTTTTGTACCGTGTAGTGTTTGTATTTTACTTCTTTATTTTATACTCTTTTATTCGTTCATTCATTTGCCGTCTTCTTTGAGTTCTCAGGGTGACTGTTGATTTAGAATACAATTTTAGAAAATAAAAAAATAATGTTTTAGTCAGTGAAGTAAGTTTTTAATCAAACAACAAACTACAAAAATGCTCTCCGTTAAAAGAAAAAGAATGTGTCCATTATTTCTTCCAATGAAAGTTGGAAATTCAAAAATCATATTTTGTGTTTGTGTAATTTCCACATTTAAAACTAAATACACTGAATTACATTTTTATTCTAAAAGCAAAGATTGTTTAAAAAATGTTAATAAAAATTGAAAAGCTCATAACAGAAATGTAATTTGTATGTAATAAAATAAATAAAATAAAGTATATAAATTATGCTTAAATTAAGCGTACTGTAACACATTTCTGACCTCATAGTTCTTCTCTTCCTTCATTGTGAATGAAATTTGAGTTTTAATTGTGATTCTCTTCAGCGTCAGACGTTGTGTGTTGTGGTGTGTTTGGGCGCGAGTCGTTGATGGATTAAACGCTTTGGGAGGTTGAACTTGTGTAGAGATTAAATCTGGCTTGCTTTACCTCGCGGTCTTTTGTGTTTGGTCGGGGCTTTTGTTTGCGGTCCGTGTAATAATGGTTCTGTTGGGCTCTTTGCATCTTTCATAATGTCCAGTGCTTTGGCGGAGAGCTTTCGTTTCTGGGCCCCGTTCCTAGAAATGCTTTCACAGCTATTGTCCACCATGTTGCTGTTTTTCCTTTTTTTTTTTTATGTCATTTTAAATTTTCTTTTTACTTTTCCTTTTTTTTTTTGTTGTTTTTGGGATGTTATAGCATCATTAATTGCTTTTATTAAAATTATTAATAGAGAACAAAAATTAAACTTATTACATCCTTAATACATCTTATTACTTATTACAATCGTATTACAATACGTTTTTAATAACCAATAACTACTTTGGGATATCAATTATAATATTTTCTCTTTGTGAAAACTGCTTGTAATCAATATTTACTCAGCGTATCAAAAACGAGAGATGTATTGTCTTATACTGTATTTGGATTTCAAGAGAATATTGTAGATAATCAACATATGAATTTCAACTAATGGATGGTTGAATTTGATTAAAGGTTTTAATGCGTATTTGTCTTTAATTATGCAGAGATGATTAGACTGGTCCTCAACAACTCAATTATCAGCCCATTATTAGTCTTTCTAAAATATTCATGTGAATGCAGCAGTAATAATTAAACTCATAAATAATTCCTAAACTCCTGACAATCTCTGCATGTATTACAAAGCAGTTTTTTGTCGGCTGAGTTTTATGGCGCAGTCTGTGCTTTTTGCATTAGTTGCAATCTATAGTAATTGCCTATAACTAAATACATGACAACACATTTTTCTAATTGTAGTACAAGTTTTTTAAAAGAGTAAAGAAATGATGAACAGATTATTCTGGAACATGTGGCAAGTAAAAATTGATTATAAAATTGTTTCCGCTCAAGTTAAAAATGTTGCTTTATGCGCCACTATCGTATTTTTAAACTAAAAATGAAGTATTTTATAACACAAAATGACATTGATGTACAAATGATTTTGTTTTGTTATTGAGCTATTCTCATGTTAGTATTTAGGAGATCAGCATGTCTTTTTATTGCATGAAAAATGTTAATATTTAGAAAAAAAAAATGTATCAAAATGTAAACAGTTTTCTTGCCATGTATGTTTATTTAAACTTCAAAGTATGTATTCAATAATTGATTTAAAAATTAATCAAACTTGAAAACATCAATTCAAAATACATATATATGTATATCATTTATATATATATATATATATATATATATATATATATATTTCTATAGTTATAAAAAGTATTTATAATAAAAGTTAAATATTCTGTAAAACTAAAAACTCTGAAAAACAATTGACTATATAGTCATAAAACGGAAACTAGATATTTTTTGCAAGGCTTCTGGTTGTGATGAGAACCTGAGAAGATGAGCATCACATTAACACGCAGCAGATGCTCCTCATCTCAGAAGCGGGAACGTGCCGAGGCGAGGTGAGGAACAATAGAGGGTCCCGGAGCCGTCCTCCGCCCGCAGCAGGTCCTTGTGAATGAAGAGGCACAGCTCAATTGTTATTGATTGGTGAGGAACGTCTCCTAGAAACTGCCGTTCAGCTCCGTGTTCATGTCAGACCTTTACACGCGACCCCGGTGACCTCTAGAACTGTCCACTCCGCTGGAATCCTGCAGTGCCTCCGATAACTGGGTTTCCATGGCGAGCGAATTAGCATTTTGCAATTTCTGGTTTGATGGGAAGACCAACGTATGAAGACATTTTCACAGCATGTCTGGTTCAGAAACATCTAATTGCCTATAATGACACTGTATTAATAACCATTTCAGAATGTTGTTGGAATAAATATCAAATCTACAGTTATAGTCATAGGTTTCACAACGTTTAGTTCGTCATCACTTGCGTTTTTAAAATTACAGTATCTTCTCGCTTAAGTACGTAACTGGGAAGTGAGTACTTAAGATTGGCCACGCCCACACATCAAAGAAACAGAGTTTGCTCAACTTAATTTGAAACAAAGTTGCACAATTTTGCGACTTTTGTATCTGAACGTTTACGGATTCTGCTTTTTTCCCCAGATATTTTAGTGAATTTCTCATTTAAATATTTAGTGAATTTATCATTTAAATATTTAGTAAATTTTTATCTACTAAAATTTCAAGTGGGGGTGTTAATTATTGGTTTGATTTTTTTTATTATTATTATTATTATTATTATTATTATTATTAAAAACTGATGGCTGGCACAGTACTCCAGTACTCTGTTGTTTTTTGTTTTCTCTTCCTGCTTTTATTGTCTTCCAAAAGAGGGTTTTTAGTTCCTAGCCATTGTTTCCTAGTGGCTTGCTCGATTGATTGTAATATAATGTCACTTTTTTTTTTTTATTACATTTGTTTTACTCAAAGTGACGTGTTACATTTTTTCAGACTGGAACCCACATGAAGGTGTTGCGAACCGATTGAGAACTAGTGTTCAGCATTGCTGGAGTTGCTTGGTACGTTCCTCAGCCTCTTCTCCAGCTGATGTTTTCAAGTTAGACACGATTCCTGTTCTTCCCCGAACGTCGCCCGCCGAAGGCACGTTCATCACGGCCCACTTGCCCTCCCACAGTAGGGTCTGACTGACAGGGCTGGAGACTGTGATCAACAGAGTGTGGAGAATTGATCTGTTCCTACAAGATCCCGTAAACCCGTTTACAGTCTTCTCATCACCAGCACAGACGTCTTTACAGCCGCACTAACAAACAGTCACAGCGGAGGATAGAAGAGGCCGGGTGATGGTGATGGGCTGTTTGGGATTCAGAACAGGTTTGCCAGAGAAGGATGAGAGAGTGGGCTCTTCTGGAGCAGAATCACAGCATAGTGATGTTGCGGACCTGACACACCAGTTTCGTAGAGTATTCGCCGGCGCTCTTTATTCCAGGTGAGGAGAGGATAGCGTTCCACCAATGATTATTATGTGGCTCA